>VZTM01014691.1:23948-83943 GCA_013400555.1 Jacana jacana
GACCCAGCTCCCTCAGCCTTTCCTCCTACAGGAGATGCTCCACTCCCTTCATCATCTTGGTAGCCCTGCCCTGGCCTCTCTCAAGCAATGCAGGAAATGCTATTGCATCATAAAGCAGTGAAGTTTGCTGAGATTAGGTTGCTGTACTCACTTCATTTTCATTAGGTCTGTGGTAGGAAACTAACGTCAGTGTTACATTGTACAGGAAATAAAAGCAACAGGACATAAAAAACATGTGTCGTGCAAACTTCTTCCATTTCATTCTCAGGAGGGAGTTCAGGGGCTCCAAAGTCAGCATTTCATGACGATTCTGTTGGAACAAGAAAATCAACACAATCAGGATTCGAACTCTCTGCCTGTAAGGAAACGGAGATAATTTCAGGCCTATTTACTTACAAAATCTACAAAATATAAAATTCAACTTGCTGAGACAAGCATTACAAGACTGTAATTACAAGTAATTCAGTCAACTGTATAGGCTAATGCATCTGAAATGAGTGTACTGCTTGAAAATACAGATGAATTTTGGAAATCAGTAACTTACTCCGATATTTGTATTATAGACAATAATTTCCAGGACTGAATTGCTCGTGGTGGTATCTAGGTCTGTCAGATCGTAAAGAGAAGACTGAACAGGACCATAAGCCCAGTCTGTGAATTTCCTTGACAAGCTCCTGTTGGGTTTGTCTCGTATCTCTCTGCTCAGGATGTATTTCAGAATCTAAAATATTAACAGAGTCACGTGTAAGCAGCTGCCTTCTTCACATGAAAGGAGAAAGTGCAGGGACAGATGTGCCAAACCCCTACCTTTCAACTATCACATGCATTTGCAGCTCTGTTGCTCAGTGAGCAGTGTTAGAGATGACAGACATCCAGGGAACAAACACGGTATTTTTAATGCTCTGGATTTTTTGTCAGAGACATTTTTCTACACGACAAAAGCAGGATTTTCTATAGGTTCACGTTATACCTTCCTTTAACTTAATCAGTTGCTTTCTAAATGATCCCATTGTCAATTCTTTACCACAACGCAAGCAGTTGATTTATGAGAGCCAAACTCTACAGCAGCATCTTGGAGCAGTTCTGGTGAGTTTTCTGGCATCATTCGAAGATTGCGTAAGCGCAGTATTGTAATAAACGCAGAGTTTCTGAGTTTCTGCACAACAGAAAGGTTTGCAAGGCTGCTTTTAAACAGCACGTGTGTTTTGTACAGAAAGGGGTTGTTAAAGGGAAGCCTTGAAGGGCAGAAGCAACACTGCCACAGAAATGCTTGCATTTTGAACAGAATTAGCTCACCAGACGTTATCGATGCAAAGCACAGCATAGCCAGCACAGCAAACTACGCCTCAGAGCACTAACACCTGAGCACACAGCTGACCCTGGCTCTGTCCCCATGTTTCCTTTCTCTTAGATGCTACTGAAATAACACCCACCTCCAATTTCCCAGTTTTTGCAGCCAACTGGAGTGGTGTCAAACCTTCCTTGTTCTTTGCCGTTTCCAAATTTCTGTCTTTACTTTTCAACAAAATCATGTCATACATCCTGACCACAAAGTCATTCTGCGTTTTAAAGTCCTCTGCCACCGTAACCAACGCATGGAGGATATTGTTTCCCCTGGAATCCTGAGAAGTGATGTTGGTCCTGGCATTGTCCATCAGCAGCTGAGTTATGTCGGGCTGATTGGTACAGGCAGCCAGCGCCAGCGCAGTCTCACCTACACAATTGCAAAGCACTACATGTGTTCACGTTTTAGTACGAGCATTCAAACAATACTCTACAAGAGTGGCTGTGGTAAGCAGCTTAATATACATTACATTTACATAGTGATTGTACGGGATGTAGCTCCTGTTGTATAAAAGCTCAATTTGAATGAAAGTGTTATTTGGGAAAGTCTTCAAAATCAAACTTGTTACATTTTTATTTGGCATTCAGCATTTACACTTTTTTTTTAACGGGTTTACAATTATTTCTGAGTGTTTACAGCACGCTGCACCCTGGCAAGTTACTTTAAGAACAGGTGCAATGCCATTTCTGTATCTTGTGACGTGATCCCTAATCTAGGATTAGTTACAGTAATGATTCAAACTTGCCTGTCTTCCACAGCGCTTAATTGTTCGGGTATTCCTTCCTAACTTTTCCAGAGAGGTTGCATTTCCACTTACCAAAATAAAAACCCTCGTGCTTATGCTTGGGATTAAAGAAAATCCCCTGGGCATAAGCATTAACATCAGCTCCTTTCTCTATAAGGCTCTGGGTTATTTCGTATTGTCTTCGTTCAATGGCGATATTTAGAGCAGTCTGGCCTGAAACAACAGACACGGGTATTTAGCACTGAACCTCTTCACCTCATTGTGAAACACTAATGATATTTCACAGCAGGTAGCCCCAGTGACAACAAATAAAAGGTGGTTCAGGAATTTAAACCACCATTAAAATGATTGAAGAAAACATTACTTTTAAGGATGGTATACTTAACCATATACCTGAAATCGGTACCAGATGGCAATACCTTTATATGCCTCTTCTGTGTAAGCTGCATTGATAAATCTCTCCAAAATACCATTTTCTTCTGCAAAGGAGAGTAGCATGTTCACGATCTCATTTGTGTTTTGGTTGATGTTCAGCAGAGCTTTCATCAGACAAGTTTTGCCAGTATCTGAAGCTGTGAATTTTTTCATCAGGTAATCTACAGGAGGGAAGTTTGAGATTAGATCATCGTTATTCATCGCACTGGATGGGAAATAATTCCCATCTTTTGTTTATTAGGGGTGGAACCTGACATACATACGTGAACATAAATTACTTCCAAACAATTGCTCCATCCTAGACACTTTGTATATAAGCCACAGCTACTTGGTGAGACAATGCATTCAGAGATGCAGTACTAATTAATAAAGTAGCCAATGCACTTGGTTTTTCTTTTGGATGTCCCACTGCCATGGTAACTCCAGACGGACCCAGAACTCTTCCATATCCTCCCTGCCTGCTCTACCATGCTGCAGACATCACACCCCCTGGCTATGCTGCAATTTGACTGAAGTTTGGGTGGAGACAGCAGCTTGGAGCCTCCTGCTGCACAGGGTGGCACGGGGATGGTTATGGAAACACAGCCTGGATGGACCCTCCATGTATCATAAACAGGAGACAAGTACCCTCCAGTGTTGCCCGGAGGCAGCAAGGAGGTGGCTTATTGTGTACTTTAAGCTTTCATGTAGAAATAGGAAATGTGGCCTACATTAAATTGCAAATCCACAGGCAATTAGCTGCTGCTGCACAGAGATAGTTCCCAGTTTTAGACTACACATTCACTGGCAAAAGAGCTAACGATCTCCCTTCAGGTAACTCCAGGGCTTACCTGGCGCAGTCATGTTTGTGCAGGCATTGGATCTTTCCTTCAGCTCCGAGAGCAGACACTGCAGCTCCTCTAGGTTGCCCTCAGACACTGCGCGAAATATGTATTTTTTCAACTTCTTCCGGGCACTGGTCTGCTCAGGTCCTTGTGATATGTTAGCACTGAATTACAAGGATTAATAATTAGAATCATAGAATCATTTAGGTTGGAAGAGACCCTTGGGATCATCAAGTCCAACCATCAGCCCTACTCTACAAGTTCTCCCCTACACCATATCCCTCAACACCACATCCAATCTACTCTGAAACACAGTCAGGGATGGGGACTCCACCACCTCCCTGGGCAGCTGATTCCACTGACTGACCACTCTTTCTGTGAAAAACTTTTTTCCTAATGTCCAGCCTAACCCTCCCCTGCTGCAGCTTGCAGCCACTCCCTCTCCTTCTATTGCTAATTAAAGTGCTGATTCAATTTATTGTGCTTTATTTTAAGTAACATGAAAAAGAAACACAATTACTAGTCCTAAACTACATATACCTGCTCTGCGTCCATATATATCTTGGCACGTATCTCAAACTGTTTCTGCAGGCTGCATAGAAAAGGCTATTAAGAGAGTTCTTAGATTAAAACTGTGAATTTTTTTTCAAGTATTTTGCTTTGCATGTTTTCCAGTTTATCCCTTTTTCTAAAACAAAAGTTAAGACAAATGCTTCTCTGATCTGTCCACAACTCGCTGACTTCAGTGCCCGAGTCCTGCGATGCTGCTCTGCCTGCCCCCCTCCCATTCACAGAGGAAGACAATATTTAACCTCACATCTTCTTACACAACTGTCCTGAACATACATAATTCTGGAATAAGAACAATTTAATAATTTACCCCCAATCAGAAATGCTTCTGGCTGATTCCTTTGGAAGCCCATCCTTCATAATTACCTATCTCTCTTCCCTTCCCACTGAAATCAACTACCAGGACAATAGTGCTCAGAAACATTAAGCAAGTACACTTTGTTGATTCTGACAAGCTGTCATTCTGTCACCTCCACAATAAATATTTTCTGTCTTAGTCTCACAGGATTTTGAAGGAAGAATGCATTGTATTGTTGCTAAACAGTATTGATTTTTGAGAATTTGCCCATGTCTAGTTGGGCATGGTGTTTAGGCCCTGTGTTGTCACTGAGGAAACCAGCATTATATAGGAAAAATCCTCACACTAAAAATGAGATCTGAGAAAAGCAGAGGTGGGAGTTGTTTATTTCAAAATGTAATTATTGAAGAATTGGAAATGCATGCACACACATCACCTCATTTCTAAAACATGGCAGGCAAAATAGGTTCTATCCACCTTACCATAGACTCAATCCACCGAAAAAGTGCTAAGAGATACTTCATATCTCCACTCACCAACAACTGTCTACATTAGGGCTATATTCAGTTGCATCATCCTGAAGAGACTGTGGGGAATCCATATCCTCCCCGTTTCCAGATGCACTGTAGAGAACAGAAGCAGCGTTAAGTGCTAAGTCAGGAAGATGCTGGATGACATTTTAACAAGCTGCAGGAAGAACCAGTCAATACTAGGATGCAATATCTACAACAGAGCTGAAATCAGTCTAATGTGACACTGTGCTTTTTAATCTCATCGTTTTCTCTCCCCCAGGAATTTTAAAGTGAGCTGTAAAAATAAAGAGACCCACAGGATTTTATGCATTTATTGTATGTATAAAAAAAAATCATTAGAATGCAACCTGTTGGGTTACATTATTGCATCACTACAGATTCTGAAACTGGGGGAAGTTCGGGTTTGTTTTTTTTAATTGTTCACTGCTTTTTACACAGAATGCTTGAAGCTCTACATTCTTCCTCTTCACGTGTTTACTTTGTCCTCCACCTGAAGATGGGCTGCATGGAACACTGTAGGCAGCTCAAGAGCACTTTGCAGCTGACTTGAATGAAAGCTTCAGCTAAAAGAAATTGAGGACTGGGCCCTAAATACATACTTAGGTAATAAATTCAAAGGCTTTCGATTACATTGGTATTTGTAATTGCTGTATGTCATCTCCAGATACTCCTAAAAGCAGATCTGACTTAAAAATTAATTTATTGTAATTTTTCTTACTTGTATTTTTGTTTTCAGTAAGGTTCAGATTTGATGAACTACCCAAGATTAGTAAATTAGGGAGACTGAACTATTAGTTCCTGACAAAACAGATGTATGGACAGCAAGAGAAAGACTCAGTAATGCAAAGAGTCAGCATTGCTCTGCAGACATTCCTTTCCCTTTGAAATACAGCAGGGAGCTCAGAGTCCATTCTTATTCAGCCCATCACTTCCCTGCAGAAAACCGTGAGGGATGTGGTGACAAAGCCTGTGTGTGTCTTGAGCAGGTCTGCCCTGGAATGAGGGAGAAACCTGGATATCTCTCCTCTGAAATAAGACTCAGTTGCTTCCAGAAAGCTGACCAGACATCCATCAGACATAAAGCCACTTGGCCACTCTGGGCTTATGCTAAATTTGGTAACTATTTCCCACATTCATGATTATTGACTGTTAGTACCCCACATATAATTTTATTTTTTTTTTAATTAAGTGCATTCTTCCAGTCATAATTTTTCTCTATTCATTCAGCAGAAATAGTTGCCTTGAAATATTTCAGACTCAGCATCTTCATGTTATTTGATTGTTAATGAGCAATAGAGGGAAGATGTCAGCACACAGCCAGGAATAGCATTTGCTAAATTAAGCTCTGGTCTTCATGCAGAAGAAAATAATTATGATACATCCATGTACCATTTGTGTAAGAGGCTAAGATTAAAAAACAACCAAACAATCCAAAAAAACCCTCCAAACAGTTTTGATTTAAAATTTATTCAAATCTGAGGCCTGATTTATTCAACATAAGTGACAGCAATAGATAAACCCTAAGATAAGTTCAGCTAGCAGCAAGTGACCCCCAATGGAGTTCTGTCTTTGAAGTGACCAAAAGCTAAGAAAAGCCACAGGAAATTGTAGCTCTGAAGTCTAAAGAGAAATAAGGAGCAGCTACTGAAAAGGAAGCAGATATAATTGCAGTATGACTATTGCATAAGCACCTATAACTTACCATGGACGAATATTTGAATCCATTGGTTTTGAAAAGACAGGGGGAGACGTATTGTTTGGAGTCGCATTGCTTTCAAAACCATCAATCTCCAGAAAAAAGTGTGAACTGTTGGACACAGTGCATTTAAAAATATTAGTTAAAAAAAGCAAGCTCAACCCTAAAATAAGGAAAACACTACTCATAAGTGCCTAGAAGAAGGTTGACAATTTATAGTTTCTGGCATTATACCTAATAGGACACTGGAACAGAGGCTTATCTTCTTTCCCCTTGGGGGATCCCAACCTCCAACACTGTGCCCAGCACTTTCATGTTGGCAGACGGGCAACAGATCCCAAGATATTTTTAGGACACGTGGCATCAGATCCTGACATGTCTAAGCAGATACCCCAGCAGCCTAAAAACAGCCTTGCACCCAGTGTCTGTGCAAGGAGGTACATGTAAGACCATACATTGACTGAGCAGCCATACATGTATGACCCCCCCCTACACACACACATATGTGCTTTTTCATCTACTGCATTCCAGTCCCTCTCTCTCCAGCCAGGAGCCGTCAGGATGGATGATTTCAAACCCATCAGCAGTGATAATGATTAAGTCAGAAAGTTTGAAAGGTCATCAGGCATTTTCACCATCCAGGACTGAATGAGTAATCCTGCCAGTCAGTGCGTGACATTTAACTACTTATTTTCCCTATAAATAATTTATGTTATTGTTATAAATAATTATTTCTAGGGAAAAGAAATGAAATTTGAAACAACACAGAAAGGGGAACATGAGAAAAATAGGAAGATTTCGCCCTTTAAAAGCCTGCAGAGTTGAGAAGCAAAATCAATGCCTTGGTATTACTAGATCTGATTAAAATATTGCTCCATTTCACTAAAGACAGAGGAGTTCCAGTGGTGGATATAGCGAGTCCCACATGCCCTACTGTTCTGGAACTCTCTGAAATGTTCCAGTAATCACCTGGAAAAAGTTTGTAATTCACTTAATATTTATGGTTTCATCCATAGGGCTTTTTCTTTCTTTAGCTGCATCTTTTCCAAAGAATCCTGTTGAATTAAAGTACACAGACTGATGCTAAAATGCAGTGTATTAGGACACAACTCAACAGCGTGTTGATATCTGGTAAAAATATCATGATCTAACATCCCCAATTCATCTCATTTTCCAACAACTTGGTGATCCAAGTGTTAATTCACTGTGTGTAGTTGTTTAAATTTAAGTGACCTTTGAACATCTGAGATGTGCCTGTCAATGAATTCTAAGCAGGCAGCGAGTAAAATGCCACTTCTGGTTAGCAGCACTGTGTCCCTGAAATCACTCAGGGGGTGCTACTCTTCAGAGTACAGGAAAAATCTAGACAGAAACAGGGCCATTGCCATCACTTGCCAGATCCACAGCTGCTGTAAAACCAGTGTTGTTTCACAAGGGTTTGGACTTGGCAGAAAGACTAAGGAGTGGAAAAAACCCCACAGGTTGATCCCCGACCATGTTGTGCAGAAGCTGTCCCAGCAGGCACCTCCAGAAAGCCAGAAACACCACACTTTGGGCTTTGCTGGACCGTAGGGCCTGCCCTTGGCTCAGCAACAGTGTGTTCACGCTGAAGGTTTTGACATCCAACAGATGATCAGCAGCTACGAAGTGAGTGGGCCTTGTTTTGGAGGCTGACATACCTTACCTATCCTGACAGGTGGGTTATTTGGGGATACCATGGGGAGGGAAAGGGGGAGGGGGGAGAAGTCACCATGCAAAGCAGTTGGAGAATTGCCAAGGGATGCCCGAGCGCTGAGGTGGCCGTGGTGCACACTCTCAGGACACTGCCCATAAGCGTAATCGGTCTCTGACAACGTTGGCAGCGCTCCTCCCAGCCCGCCTGTCGGTTTTCCTGTTCCTAATTACATACTGCCAGTCCACCCAAATACCAGGCGCTTCAAGAGTGGGAAGTCACTGTCTGTTCAGAGAGCACCTATCACCCATGTGTTTTGCCAAGTGAGAAACGCCACCCGTGGAGGTGCAGCAGCTGCTTCGCTGCAAAGTAGAAGGAAGCGCGTTGAAGCAAGAGAAGCATGGGAGCAGAGGAACATGTAATTAATACAACATGCTAAACCTCTGCATTAGAGTTCACGTGATCTTCATTCCTTACGTTACAGGAATGTTGGCGGTCACACCCTAAGCTCTTGGTTGAGAAGTGGGAAAAACCCCAAGGTTACTGTTACTGATGCCACAAAACTGAATGGGAGATAGGAGCTGAGGTAATTGAGGGGTGGCCTTTGCCAGAATTATGTGATAACTACACAATCCTCCATGGAATTCCTCCTTTTGGATGTAGTAGGTGTATTGTGAGCTGCCTGGACACCTCACCTCCCCCTTATACAACCAAAGAGCTTCTCCCTTTGCATTTAATGACAGGAAGACAAGTTGGACCACCCAGACAGTGGGTCTCAAATAACTAATGATACCATCTCTGTGGAAAGTGACTCCTCTGATTATTAAGAATTATAGATGTCAGAACAGCCACAATTGCTTAGGCCTTCAGAGTTTCAAAAATTGCCATAATAGCTAGTAATTAGCCACAGAGTGAAAAGCTTATGAATGGAAATTCATCCTCACTCTACAGTTGACTTCAATAGCACAGTATCAGGGATGAATTACTGCCTATATTTCTCCATTCATATTAAATACAAACCCTTAATTCTTGTCTTAATTCTCTAGCATCAATAATGAATGAAAGTGAATATTTTATAAAATGAAATAATGACAAAGTCATGTTAACCAGAATAATGAAAAATAGAGTGAATTCAGGTGTCTGTTTGTGATGGGATTTTTCAAACCTCCTCTCTCCCAGCCCTTATTTTCTCATTCACCTCTGCCTCACTGTGATCTGTCACGTTCCCACCCGAGGCTCAGTTTGAAACACTCCCTTTTTGTCAGGCCAGCATCTCTTACAGGAAACCTGCTGTACCCTGCCATGGGATTGCTTTTAATACCTTCTCTTCTGCAAACTCTGACCATCATTAGACCCCATTCTTGTAAGCTTATACAGGTATATCCACAGGATGCAGAAAGCCCAGCTGATGCAAGACACAAAAGACTGGTGCACGAGAGTCTGATGTCTCTAGGATTCTGCTTAAATTTGCCCTGTTATGGCAAACGCATCATGTTTTTTCCAGGATTCTCTTCCACTTCTAAACAACATAAACACATAGTTTTTGAAGGCACCTGGTGTTAATCAGGTGCCTCTAATTCATACATGCAATGCAAATAAAAATGTTAGTGAAATTGCAGTGCAAGTATCAAGTAATGGAGATTAAACAGGGAGTTTTAGTGTTCTAGGCTGAGCTCAAGTCCTACCTTTTCTTTGTGGGAGTGCTTTCAGTCGGCTTTTTCTCTTGCTGGTTGGAAGGGGGGATAGCAGATGGATTTGTTTTCTTGCCCATTAGTGGAACAACTTCGTTGTTATCTTTAATCATGTTTCTGCAGTAGACAGATTCACAGTTACTTTGCTCCTGTTCATTTGAAGAAAGCATAGTGACCAAATTGCCCATTTACAGTCTCTTCACAAGTAAACACACAGATCTTGATATTGTTTTCAAAGCTTTCCATTTTTCAGTTATTAAGCACATGTACACCATTTTAGATATCAAGGCTGGAGGGTTATATTCATGACTGATTAAATCACATTCTAAGGAAAGTGTTATTAAAAGTGACACCATAAATCCAGGAGAACCATAAATTCAAGCACGTACCTAAATTAAACTGAAGGGAGTCTGTCAGTCACAAGGACAGAGTGTGTTAGTTATTTAGAGAAACAAAAAGAGCACAAGGAGTTTTATAAGTAGCCCTAAAGTTTGTGCATATCTACATCAAATCTAAGCAGCCTGCTCTTACCCAAGATGACCTCAGGAAAGGGGTAAACTCCAGGAAGATCCATGCAATGGATGCAACATGTGAGGGAAGGTTTCAGATGCGAAGGGAAGCGAACGCAGAAAAAGCCCTGAAATGTTTCACTGCATTAGAACAGCAGAATCAGGACAGACTCACTCCAAACACGATGCCCAGGCTGAGCTCATCAAGGACTTTTGTGACCTGGTGACACCTCTCAACAAAAGAAAACACCATGCCTTTGCTGGATGGGAGAAACCACCACCACACGACATAACAGGATCTCAACGTATGTTATCTGCGTATAAACACCCTCAACATGAATTCTGTATGTAATAACAAATAACTATCTTCCTGCTCCTCAATGTAATACTCAGGGGCATCATTTTAAATCAGCAAAGATAAGTTGAAAGTGAGAAGGTGAATTCAGGATACTTTAAAATCCGCCAAATGTAAAAATAGTAATTTTCACAAGGTGATGGACCCGTTCCCAAGGAAATCAGGGGAATGCCCTCTGCACCCAAGGACAAACGATAACAATCACCTGCCTGCAAGCTTGAGCAAAACAAACTATATGTTTTTCCTCTCCTGCCTCCACTTTCCCTGACGTGACAAACGTACAGACAAAGTACTGCTGTCACAGAGTTGACAACGTGCCTTTGCACTAGGGTTTCTTCATTATGGGAATATCAAGATAGAGAAAGCAGATTGCGAAGCGTGTTTGAAAAGACACGACACCCAGTGCGAGAGAGGAGACAGGCATATCAAACCCATTGATATCTGAATGAACATCCATTAACCCATAAAGGGAAAATGTTTAAGTATGGGCAATGTTCAATCCCAAGCACAGACAACAGAGTATGTGTCAGTGTGGCTGTAATCTCCTGTCACTAAATGAAATAGAGAAGAAATGTGGAATATTGGAAAGTACTCCTCACCTTGAAAAGGTCACCTTAAAAAACAGGCATGACAATAAATTTCTGTTGTGTTTTCTAACATTGGTAGACATGTTCACACTAGTGCGACTCAGAAATATCCCTAGTTTGGATGCATTTCCTAAGAATCCATATCACAACAGTCATAGAAATAATTTATAAAGGGCAAACTTGATTTACTTGGCCCACTTGTGTACAAAGGGCCCTGTAGCTTTCACTGCAGTAAAAGAACTGAATTTGAATATTACATATTTGAAGCAGGAGAAGGGGTTTTGTCTCTGCCTTTGAAAATGCAGTTCACGTAGTCTTCAGCCACATGTATCAGTGAATACTGATAAACATTTAATCCTAACACAGCTAAAACAAATGACTGGTGTCTTGCTTAGTTCATAAATAATTCTATTTACTCCTTCGAAAGTACTTTAAGAATAGACAGCAGTTTATGAGCAAAGACATTTCCCATCCTGAGGAAGAGACAAATATGACACTTAACATAAATCAAATATAAGGGGACTACAATAAGATGGAGATGGGCATTAAATATCTCCACAAAATAAGTGACTTTAAAGAAACAGAATAGTTGGAAACAGACTAATAGGTCAAAAAGCACATTAGCAAGAAGGAATTACCAGGCTGAAAGGGGCACAGCTGGTGCTTCCCACAGGGGTGGGAAGTTGCAGTAGAGAGGGAGAGGGAGAGGGAGAGGGAGAGGGAGGTACGAAGAGCTGGCAAAATAAAGACCACGAGTAAAATCTCTAAAGCACACGACACAGGGAAGAGACTCTCGTTTGTGAGCAGTGCTGAAGCTGCTCTGATACAGCAACACGTTTCTGCATGGGCCACCTGCAGCCAGTTTTGTCGGCAGAGATTTTAGCAATGACTTGAGAACAGGCTACAGCGTTTAGGAGAGGTGAAAACAGACAAAGATAGAATTGAAGTTGTATTGGATGACAAAGGACTATTGAACCACCAGTAATTTAAGAAAACAATTTGGGAAGGAAAAAGGGGAAAGATTCACTTTTATAGACACGGACTGCAGCTCCCAAAAGCAAACAGGAGATTTGACTGTGTAGTCTCAGCTAAAAGCCTGTTTTAAATGAGATCTGAGTCTGCCCAAGTAAATAACTGCAGGCACAATGTTAGAAGCACCTTTGCTACAGTGCTGAGGTAGCGTCTGTTTCTCGGTTTTAATCACGATTAATTGCATGCTTAGACGAAAACTAAGCTAAGACTTTGGACAGTCTGGCCTACGGAGCTCACTCCTGGTTTAACTATCTGCATGCAAATCTCAGGGACCTAATGGAGCTTTTTTTATGCTTATCAGCTTCTTTCCTTACCTTTTCTGGTTAGCTTAATGACCAGCTGCTTTCATCATCATCTTTCTGTGCACTATTGTTTTCTGTGATCTGTGACATACAGAGAAAAATAGCACAGCAGCTCTGAAGAATGTCACATCATAAGGAGTGACATTTACATGACCTGATATGGAGCCTCTTCTTTTGTTGCAACTATTTTCTACTCCCACTATGGAGTTAATTGTTACCTACAGGCCACTGGGGAAGTGCCTTATTTGAAGTGGGCAGTGAGACAAAAATACTGCCTTAATTCATAGTATTAAGAGTTGCTTTGAAGGGGATTCTGAGGACACTGAGAACTTAGTATCTCACCACTGGCGTGCAGGGGATAAGAAAAGGGCATTTATATCTGTAATGGTGAATGGGACATTGCCACTCCTACACTTTACACCTTATCACAGACTCACCTTGGACTTACCTGAGAAAAAGAATAATCATACATGTCTGTATCCCTATAGCTCGATAACGGTATAGGGAGAGTGGCTAAAGACACAATCCTACAAATGAAAACACTCAGCTGTGATATCAATAGGAGAAAAGTCTTCTCCTCCTTAGGGGCAAAGGAACAGAAGTGATTACCAGTCACTGTTTCATTCACAGGATCCTTCCAACAGCCACAGCACAGACCATGACACCTTCCAGCACCTACAACCTAATTCTTACCAGCTCATGAAAAAAGAAATCCCCTCCCCGAGGGGAAAGGTTAATAAAGCACAAAAGTCAAACCAAACTTTTATTTATGGTATATGAATGCTATCAGCAGAAAATTACACTTGACAGTGAGATTTTAATCTTTCTATAAGATTTTTAAACTTTTGAGGTACATTAGTAGGCACCAAGCACTATTAAAAAGTCATTTTCTTCTTTGTGAGAAATTCATTCTTTCTAATAAAGGTTTTTCCTAACAGAAATTGTAAATTACTCTGAAAAGCAATGTTTTTCCCTGAGGAAAATACTTTAAGATTATTTATCTGCCTTTCTCTGAAATTAAATAGAAAGAATGCATTTTATGGACATGAAATAAAAACTGTTCTACTAGGCTAGGTATTTTACCTTCACCAGTCACTGCAGTAACTGAACCTTCCAGTGGAAGATGAATGCATTAGTAATTTTAGTTTGTATGGTAGTGTATTTTGGATCCCCTTGGTGCAGAAATTCACAAGTGTAGCAGCGCATCAGGCTGACAAACCCGAATAAAATTAGTTCTGTCTGTCTCCACTCCTGAACACCCAGGGAGCCAGCGTGGCACGGCTCAGGAGAAAGACAGAGTCATAAATGAGAGAAAACCAGAAACAAGCACAACAGGAGAGCGCTGCCCAGTAGGAAGGTTTCTCTCTGGAAGATTTCACTCTCTACAAAAGCATCACACCTACACTGAACACCCCCAGGAGCGCTCCAGAGGACTTACCCTGCTTACGAAACTGCCATCTTGGTATAAGACAAGGCGCCCGGGAATCGCACGAATGAAGTTGAAAGCAGGGGCCCCGCCGAGGCTGTGACAATATATATCCACACAGGTTAATCTGCCAAAGGAGTAAAACTATATTCCAGCTCAAAACTATCCTAAAAACGCAAAACCACCCTTCTTCAGTCATCCGGTTCGCTCAGCTGCTGGAAGGGCGCAGGAAGGTTCAGCGCCGGAGTAGAGCAGCCTCCCAGCGTTTGCTACATCTGAAATTAGGGAGGCAGAGAGAAACTTGCTAGACAACAAACTCTTTACTTCATAGCTGCCAAAGCGGGATGACACACACACACGTAATAATTATATACTGAGCTCTTACCAAAGCTGAGTGGCTCATGGATGACTTAATGGCAGCAGCAGAATATCTAAAATGATGGCTGCTCGGCAGTTTACACGCCGTTTTCAAAAGAAAATGGTTATGCATGTGCATTTGGGTTGTAAATGACACCCCTTTATGTCATACTTAGTTTATTATACGTTATGGAACTATTCAGAAAGCACAAAGCCAAAATAAGAAAGCCATCACATTAAGCGCTCCAGAAAGCAAAAATTTTTGCTATTATTTTAAAAAAAAAAAGTGGAGACAGCCTTAGAAAAATCATACACTTCCACAGTGATAAAGTCAGCGAAAACAGGGTGGGTGTGTTTAGATCTTTGCTATCTGCACTGGCTTTGGATGAACACGTACCCTTAGGGCCCGTGAGAAAGCAGCCAGGCACATCTCGCATGAACAGCCCCAGTACTGGGGTTACATCCTGCCGTGCCAAATACGGGGAACGGTGTTTCTCAGCTTTGCTGGTTTTGAAATGTTGAGCAATGGTTAATGCAGACTTCTGTTTTGGGACACACCAGAAGCGCGACCCTAAGAGCTCCTGCTCTCCCTATAGAGAATTCCTACTATCACCAGAAACAGTAGGTTTAAAACTTGTTTGTCTTTGCAAGCGAGACCTAAGAGATGTACTTAGAGCTGCTGGCCTTTACCTGATTAACAGATGGGAGTCTGAGGGGAACTGTGCAGGCCAGCAAAACGGGAAACTTTCTCCAACTATGGAGAAGGGACAAAAGAATCAAGTTTGGGAGTTTTGTGATAGGAAGTAGATAGAAAATTTGGAAATAAAACCATAAAAACCCTTAGGACCTCATCTGAAGGTTCCAAGACCTAGAGCTTAATCTGAAGAATATGGCTTTAAAATATATCTAGAATTGCAGGTAAAATCCTCCTGTTCATCAAATAACATCTTTAGAAGCAGGACTGCTGACTATTACATTTGCTTTTAATCTACTGTGTGAAATACCAAGAGCACTGCAGCGGTTTTGGTAATGAATCAGCTTCCCGGGAGCAGCAGAGTGAAACGGGCCATGCCTGGGCCAGTTGGGTTTGGCGTTAGGAGACCTTTGGCTGGATGTGCTGAGCACACAGCCAGCTTCACCCAACACAAACGTACGATGATCTGTTCTAAACCCTGTACCAGGAAAGGCTGTACACACCTCATCAAATGACTGTGCTAACAAACTACAGTCTGAAGCCAGCTGTTGGTCTAACTGCCTGGATTAAGGACGGAACACTGGCATTTGATCTTGCCTGGGAGAACACCAGCTTAGTTCTCAGCACAAACAGTGAGAGACTGTTTAATTGAAGTGTGAAAATAGGCAAAGTCAGATCCAATCTAGGTGAAGGTGCATTTGAGGACTCCGGCTTTAACTCTCATGCAAACCACAGTAAAGGACCACTTAAAGTCTTTTGCTAAGGAAAGAAAATGAGTTTGGCAGCAAGCACTACTTTGAACTCAGAAAGCAGCTATATCTGAAAGCACCCAGATCCGTGTGGTTTAGCAGAATACAGGACCTAGCAGTGTGGTCTATTTATAATGTAGTGGCAGTTATCCAAAAAGGAAAAACTGGGACAAGCTACAGCAGGAGAGTCAGAGCCCTGTTTCAAACCTGCCTCTGAGAAGGTGTAGAGGATTGAACGAGCTGTAACAGGCCACGTGCACGAGAATTACCATTCACCCTCTCCCTGTTCTGTGTTAACAGCTTCTTGTTCCATCACGAGGACAGGCTCGACTTGCTGAAGCTGAGTGTGGCCTTTCCTGGGCAATTCTCAGATTTAGGAAACACAAGCCCAGACAGTTTCGAGCTAATCTTCCTGAGAACAGATAAGAATGTCACATGCTGCCCATAGGTGTAATGGGCCTCAACTGAGCTATTTTTAAGGGCAGACTTAAGAGTCAGGAAAATTAGAGGCAGAACTACAGTAAGTCACATCTGTGCAAACATTTTCTTATACTTTTAAACATTAACCTGCTTAACCTTTATGTTCCCAGACCTGCTCCACCCTGAGCTTTTCTGACAAGGCTAGCATTTTTCAGAAGCCACGAAGGGTTTTGCAATAGGCTCTGTCGTGGCCGTGCAGACCATTTAACAGAGCTTACGACAGTGACCGGCTGCTTCAGTTCCTAACAGGGATGCCGTAAGGGTCAAGAACATCAGCAGCCAGGCATGCATCCCCTCTGCAAAATTACTTGAGAACATTAGTGCTGCACAGTCTGCACAGTACAAATAAGCAGCAGAAGCCCTATTTGGCATTCATTATTTTGTTTTTCTAGCAAGTGCCAGACTCACTAGAAACTAAAATGAACAAGATGAAGGAAACCCCAGATGGGAGGGATTGAGCATTTGGAGATCTGCCATCTGACATCAGCGAGTCAGAGCTGCAGTTTCTGTGCTGCTGATGCGTGACACGAGCCCAGTCAAACTTGTGTTAAAAGTTATTCAGATTTTATATCCAATTCTGTGATTTTCAGTACCACAACAGGGAGTCACTAAGGGGAAAAGCCATTGTTTAGAAAAGGTTTTCAACAGGTAACAGCAAGGATAATTGCAACTTACTTATTGTCAGCATTCCACTCCCCAAGCTCCTTAAAAATAATCCATGGCTTAAGTATTAAAACACTGAGCATGCCAACTACCAGTAGCAGCCCAATTCCCCCGAGCATAGCACTTCATTGATTCACAAGAGTTCCATGATTTTTCACTGTGGAAAAAGGGCATTTAAATTCTCTTTAGTTCTGCAAAAAAGGATTTAGAGGTGTTGAGCTGTAGTGGGAAGAATCCAGAAGATACCCCCTAGAGACTACAGTTTAAAAATAACATGTATGTATTTAATGCTAGTAGTATACTTTCCACTCAGAGAAGTAAAGAAGCCTACTCCTGACTGCTCTTTAAGCACACAGTGACATTTGCTGGGATACAACGCTCTCCTCATTCTTCCACTCCAAGTTAAACCCAGTTTGGGATCGTATGTGTGCTGCTATACACACGTGTGAAGAGCTTTTCACACAGCTCCAGACAACTGAGTAGCACTTCAACTATTTAAATATTAGGCTGATAAACTGTTAGATAAGAGATCGCTTTCTGCAGCTGAGCAACACAGAAATGAGTTGTGCTGTAAGTGCTTGCCTCCTAACAGGAGGCAGCCTTGTGGAAAAACATTCCAGGAGAATACTGGGATGTCACTTACCAGTTGGTACAGTCCAGACTGCAGGGACAAGTCAGCCTTCTTAGCAATATTGTGATGCACATTTGCATAACATACACACCTAGAGATTTTATTACTCAAAGATTCCTGTCATAAAAGGACAGTCCCATTCACAAGAGGCCAGGTAAGGCTAACTGGAGCACATATTCAAATATATCCCTAGGCAGCTTACTCTTATGCTCAGCCAAAAAAACCCAGATGGAGATGAGCCTGGTGCACTGAAGGTGAACAACAGCATTTCTGCTGGGACTGTCAAAATTATCCAATAGCCAGGCATCCTAACTATTTCCTGTTCCTCCAAACTACCTTTTCTGGACCCAATTGAAACAGATTTCTCCAGCTCCAGTGCCAATGCCCTGAGACCCCTGACTATCACAGGGAGTAATACTCCTCATGACACCCCTCAGACCTTCTCTCTTTCTACCGGTAAGCTTGGGAATGCAGACATCTATATTCTGCATTTGAGTAGCACCAGCACCTGGCACAACAGGACCCTGCTGAACCCTGACTAGAGCTCACAGAGACTCCTCTGGACACTAAAAGACCAAAAGGACAAAGATGAGTCTAATATTTTTCCCTCCGTTTCTACCCTCCCCCCAAGGAAACAAAGCAATCTCCCCACCTCCCTTTTTATACCCTTTGTCAATCCTGATTGTGTGCTCGTTTCCACCTGAACCTCTCTAACCTGCACCTGTGGCCACTTTCCTATGCAGCGGTGGGCTCAGTATTGAGTAAGTTGAAATCAGTGCAGTAAAAACCAACTTTGTGTAAGAGGCATCAGTATTTGACTTCAGGGCATAATTATCTCTTGCCTTGGTGCAGTTACAGGGGACTATGTAAGCACAAGATATTAATAAGAGATGGGAAGAATGATTCCTTCACTCTTTTCCTCTGTCTTTTCTTATATCTGTGCTACTGTCAGTGCCCCCAGCCACTCCTAAGGCAAAAAGGAACAGTGCAAACCTACAAAGACCTTTGCCAGCCATCACTCCATCGATGTGTGTGGTGTTGGGTACTTTTTCTTGTCCCTGTCCCGTGAGCACGTGCTGGGGCTGCAAGTCACAGGCTACACACGGTGCGTGGAGGAGGCTCCCGTGGGTATGCAACCTATAGAGACTTCAATTTTAGAGAAAAAATAAAGCCAGTTTTAAGACCACAAGACAGGTACTCGTTACTTCTGTTGGTTCTCACTCCAGCCTCCAGGGAGGGTGCCGTGTCTCCTGCGTGAACCAACGCGTTAACACTTCACCGAGGTCTTTCAAAGACTTGGCTGTTCTGAGCCTCACAGCATCAACCAGGGCAGGGCTGTTCTCCAGCTCTTTCAGCGTGAGTTTGTACCCTCGGTAAATCTTCAGTTGTGGTGCATAGTTTCTGGTAATGCTTAGCAGCACGGGTGAATTAAGCAATATGAAAATGCCTGAAGAAATACACCATGAAGAAAGCAGGCCCCACCTATATACTACATTTTTTTCCTCAGGTCTGTACTGTCACTGTTTGACTCAAGTAGTTTCTGGAGGGTGACCACCAAAACTGGTGAGGAACACTAATGTTGTAATAATTCCAGGTGGAACTAATAATTTGGTCATTTGATTTTAAGACCATCATAACTCCATTTTTAAAAGGAAAAGGTTTTTATCTGTCTCATCTATGTAAACCCCAGGAACAGTTTTGTTTTTTTCCCCTTTCCCCTTCCCCCTTCAAACATCTGCTTAGACCTTCAAAAAATATGAGGGGAACAAAAATTCACCCACTATCAGGTCTTACATGGAAAGTTAAACTTTTCATCAACTCTGGCAGCGTATGAGACACCCACTAACTAAAGTTCTCTCTCTTCCACTTTTTGTCAAGCTGTTTCTGGGACATAAGTGAAGCAGAACTGAAGGTGGACATATATCAGTTGGAATAAACCCTCAGATGCTTTGTTTCTCCAAAATAAGAGAGCTAAAACCTGCAGGTCCCGTGTAGCTGCAGCCAGGATGGCAGAGGATGTATTTGCTTACATGGGCTGAATGAATCTTCCAGTGTTTCCAAAAGGCAGTTCTTTGGGCGCATCATTTGTGCCCCACAGAAAGATCTTTTCAGGATACATTTTCCCCTTTCTCAGTTTCAACTCATTATTCTGATTAAAACTCCTTTTATTATGCAAATCAGCCCCTCTCTTCGTCAATGCTTCGATTTTCTGTTATTCAGTGCTTAGCGAAGATACAGCGACCCGATTCCATTTGTCCTTGCAAATCAGTCTCTTGAGAACTGTTTCCAGCCCTAAACTCCACTTTTCTGTATCTTCCTGGTTATGGGGGGCATTGTATCCTTTGTGTCTTCCTCTGTGCCAATTAAACTATCTTGGCTGCCCCCTCTAACAGGAACTGAGGACACCATCCCTTTACTCTACGTGGTTCATTATCCACGTCCTCCTTTGGAATAAGAGGAACTGTCTGGGCTAATTCTATGTCAGCTTTGAAAAAAAATGACACTGACTTAGTGACATGGCTTAAAACTGCTTTTACTGGCTGAGTGAGTGGGACACTTCCTTCCAGTTCCTGCAATTGGGAGTTGCTCTCCCGGCTGTGGAGCAGCCAGCTGACACAGCAATTCTGTGATGAAAACCTCAGTGATTCTGTAAATGTTCGTGTCTCCTTGTGCCCAGTCATTGCCTGCACATTGAAACAGGAAGTGTTACTAAGGGTGATGCAGCTCTGCCACAGTATCACAAACACACCTGAGAGAGAGGGGTCCACTGAGGTCATTTGGTAGGGTTCTCCTTCCTCCCAGAGAAACAGGGTGTTCTCCCCCATGTATTGGGAAGTGCTTCGTACAGTTTAACATCTGATGTACGAAAAATTGGGTCCATGTTTTCTCTGTGGAAACTATTCCAGAGTGAGAATTAATCCCAGTCTGCAGGGTCTGGGTGACAGAAAGCACTTCAGAGCCCTATAACCACATCAAGAAGACCCAGGATGTCTATGCTGCATCTGGCAACGTCAGTTAAGACCTCTTCCTCCCACACTCTACTAAATCCATGCCTGTTGCCTAACAGAGCAAGAAGGACTTGTAAGAAGCATCCTTCACTGCAAGAACATTCCAGTGCACCAAAATGTGCAAGCTGGTGTTAAATATCCAGGACACTGGCTGCTACAGGGGGTTGCTCTGAACCACAGTTTATCTGCAATTTTTAATGTGCATGGATTTTTTTGAGTTTGAAAGATTTACAACAACAGTTTCTTCAGAAGCACTGTACAAAATTCCCATTGATGGGGTTCTGAAAACTTCAAGCAGAATCCAAGTCCACTGGCTTCATCCCTTAAGGCTATGGGGTTGGCAGGACCCCCCCACTTGCTGTGCTTACACCTTGTGGATTTCTGAGTATTGAGAAGTCCAGCAAAGACGTGTGCCTGAGTAGTGTGCTAGCGTGATAGAGATGCTACAGAAGAGCAACAGGATTAGCTGGCATTTGGCAAAGATAAATATGATTCTGTATAATTAATTTGATCAGAGGCAGCAAAGCAAGGCAGCAGCATCAGAGGGAGAGGGGCTTTCCTGGGGTAAGTCAGTGCTGGGATACCCCAGAGGGACAGGGAGCATCCCCGCACATGGTGTGGGGGCCCTCTTGTGGGCCTTGGTGTCTTCCATGGACCCCACTAAAAACTGCCATCGGGCTGCCTGAGAAGCGATTAACACGGATGTTTAATTAGGAGAAGGGCTGTTTAGACTCCAATCTCAGCTGCTTGCAGAGGGCACAACGAGCGCACACAAACAACAGGCCATGGGGCTCCAAGTTTTTCGGGTAGGATGGAGATTTTTCTCACCTAACTCAGAAATCTTTGGAGTTTGAAAGACCCAGCAGTTCAGTATTACATGGCCGACTAGACAAGCTGCATCTTGGGAACAGCAACGCTGTAAAACACTCAAATCATGTTTTTGCTTTTCCACACGTTCATCTGCCTGTTTTTACCTCCCAGTGAAGTGCAGCCCAAAATCACCTTCAGCCAGACCACCCCTTCTTGCCATCTCCCATCCCACACACAGTCGGAGTCATTGATAATTACAGTCCCTCTGGGGTACCCCAGCACTGACTTACCCCAGGAAAGCCCCTCTCCCTCAGCCCAGGATGTTATTGGGAGCTGGTGGATATATACAGGTGTTGAACCTGATCATGTCGTATTAAGCTCTTAGTGTGGACATAAATTAATGCGAGAGGACCGATTTTTGCCACCTGCAAGCCTCAAGGAATAGCATGGGAACCACGTACTGTTTCTAACTCTATTCAGTGTGAAATAATTATGCAAACTTCAAACTAAAAACTCCCCAAGTGCTCAAGACATGGATTCTGCAAGACCATGCAAAGCATGTCTGCCAAGGTGAGCAGAACCTCCACAAAACAACCCAAGTGAAGGTAATTCATTGCAAGCCACACTCCTCCTCAGGCAGCAGAGGTGTCCAGCAGCTGGAATAGAAAGGCACTGGTCCTAGCAAAGCACAAACGCTTCCTGACAAGCCACCTCTCCTCCCTGGGGGTTAGCTGCAGCCCTCCCATGTGACAGTGGGTATTTGTGCTCTCTGTCTGTTCAGAACAAGTAGATCCCTCGCAGGCATCCCACCCAGTCTGCCCAAACAGAGAAACACCTTGATTTCCAAGGGCAATCCCCTGCACCTTGGTGGGATGAAGATGAAGGGAGTAAATTGTGGCAAGCAGAGCCTTGGCCAGCTGGGTCTGAAAAAGCATGTGCAGCAGTGGGTTGGAGTCACTGCCAAGCTGTACCTTCCCCCTCCTCAGGAAAGAAATCTCTGCCCATTGCAGTGATGATACAGCTGGAAATTTTGAGAGATTAGTAATAACTTACTCCAGAAAAGTGGGATATTTTTGTTTGATTCCCAGAAAAGACTATTTTGTTTGATTCCCACCAGCACCACCCTAACCCACAAATATAGGGCACTTATGTTTTTAACCACAGCATTATCCTGATGTATGTTTTCACTCAGAATTACAGCATTTCAGTTTGGGTTTTTTTTCAGCCCTCTGCAGCCTTTGTAATCCCACTGGAGCAGAAAGGAACAGGAAGGCAGCTGCCTACATTCTCTTCAGGTTACCCAGGGCAGCTCATCAATCCCTCTGGACAGGCACTTGATGTAAATGACGGTGGAATTTAAGCAATAGATCAGATCTCTAGCCAGACTTATAATTATGAGAAATAGATCCCTCACAGGGAATACAGAAATTTCATGAATGCTTTCAAGCTACATCATGACCCTGCTGTGCTTTCAAGCATAAATTTGCCCTGGCACACAAAGGCATGGAGACAATCAACTGTTTTTCTGGTCAGCCACTTTCTACAACTATTCTTAATAGTTTTAATAATAAATTATTTCAGTGCCTCAGCCTGTCTTGTCTACTTAGCTCTACTTGTTTTACATAAGGACTGTCCCTTGCCATGTTCAGTGGGGAGCATAATAGAGTCTTGAGTGGAACTTGTAGAGCAGAGACTGCTACCGAGTGTTTGAACTACCATTACCTTTGTAATGGTATGAAACTGAACATGCCAACTTCAAACATCGTTTGTGGTTTTCCTGTCCACCAGAGACATAGCTTTTCACATTTTAATACCTTTTTTCAATCAATTCTTTCCTCTGGTTATACCCAACGAACACTTTGAAAATAAAATTACATTTGTCTTGAATGATGTTCATGAAAGAAACAAGAATTACTAGTCCTCTAGATGGTGCTGCTATTTCAAATAAGGCAGCTGGATGCTTGAAGATTTTGTTGAGATATATTGCTGCAGTGATGAGAAAGGAGCACTGTGAGAAACCCTGACCCCAGTAAAAGAATCACTGTCAAACAAGCTAAAACTTCATCTAACAGTGTCAGTAGTGAAGGGCAGTCTGTATGTAAATATACTAATTGCTCCCCTTTAGGAATAGCAAATGTTTCAATATCTTTCTAAATGCAGAAAAAGTACAGGATGTCTTGATGAAAATTATCTTTCAAAGGCTTTTCTCTATCTTGGATTGCCAATTTTCCCAATAACTTGCTGCTGACACCTGCAGTGTACCACTTTTCAACTCAGTGATTCCCTTCAACATTCTCTGACCACAGCCTTTGGAAGCATCACAGGCCGAGCACAACGGGCTTTCCCTGGCAAAAGGCTCCACATTCTGGCCTGATTTCACAGCAGCTTTAGCACAACTGTACCTCAAACACGTCTGCAGGAACAGTGCACACACTCAAATTGAAACTCATGGTTAAAAAGCTTCTTGGCTGAAGGACACCTGTGTACGCACGCTGTACTTGAGCTTTACAGGCTGGTAAATCTAAGTGTTTAGTGATACATAACAAGGAAAGAAGGTAAAGGAATTTACCTTTTCTTGCCCAACACAGCTGCACAGCTCCAGAGCTCCAGCACTTGAAATACTGGGCCAGCTGTCTCTAAGACAAATTTTCTTATCCTTAGCTCCTTTCTGTCCAGCCACTTTTCAAAAGGACGCCAAAGTTCCTCCTCTCCTTTCCTCTCTTTCCAGGGCTCCTATCTGTAGCTCGGTAACATCTGCCTACCTTCTCTCCAGATATTTTTCCTGATTCTCTTTGTAAATCCAGCCAGATGGATTTGCAGCACCAGATTGCTTTCCTCCCATTGTTGCTGTCAAAGTCAAGAACAAAAACTTTCTGATTTCCAGATTATTATTGTTATACATTATTATACATCTGACCTTTGAAACATATATTCTCTATAACCACTATCTCTCACTTTGTGCAAAGTTCATCTGTTATCTAAATAAATGTCAAATTTGGGATCATGTTAAACCTTTAGCCTTGGTAACCATAACTCTGAATTCTGGAGTTTACTCAGACAGCGTAAAAGAAACATTTATTTCATTGATTTTGACTATTCAACCTTTAAAATTTCACAGAGTATATTTGTTCTCGTGTTATGAGAAAAGAATAACAGCATCTCTAGATCATTCATTATTTTCTATTCTCTCACTGTGTCCTCATTTATTTATCTCCTTCCCAAGAAACTTTCCTCAGACAAACATCTCTCTGACCTCCTGGTGATTTTTACTGTTCCTTTATGAGTCTCTCTCTAGTGTCACAACAGTTTTGCTGGTTCACTTCTGAGGCTGCGAAGCCACAGAATCAG
Source organism: Jacana jacana (assembly GCA_013400555.1). Lineage (NCBI taxonomy): Eukaryota > Metazoa > Chordata > Aves > Charadriiformes > Jacanidae > Jacana > Jacana jacana. The sequence continues at coordinate 48,709 of VZTM01014691.1, forward strand.
GGCCCGTAGCTGCTCACAAAAATACCTTTTAAGAGAAAGATTATCTAAAAGCAGGCAGAAGGAAGGAAAAGCACGATGTTCAGGGTGTAGAGTGCCACCGATTGGCCTGTTGGCACTTTTGTCACTTTCACAACACGCACAGACTAGTCACCATCACTGGCTGCTTGCACCAACCTGCAAAACTCAGCAAAGCTCCTGTTAACCACCAGTGCAGGTATCGCCTCGGGTCTCCAAAACGCACGAGAGAACTTTCAAACAGTAAAGCACGGGGATGAAGGCTGGGAAAAAAAAATCTACACTCAAACCAGGCTACCTTAGAGACAGCTCTCGAGTGTGGGAAATTCTCAGCTTATTTATTTGTCACACAAAACAAAAAAAGAAACCCAACTATGGGAACTGTGTCTAACACTTCATGAGACACAAGTATCTGACATACAAATATCTAGCCAAGTAAATATAAACCAAGAGTATAGGCAGTTTATTGCAGATTTATGTTAAAAATAACCATGAAAACATGAACTTAAACAACAAGTAGTTTATTTAGCATACTTAATGAATCCTTGCACACAGTCATTTCCTAAGTCCGCTGACCTTTTTCCATAAATCCCTGTCTTTGTGAATGAAGTGCTCCAATTATCCTGCTTGTGAGGACCAACATAGGCAATAAGCATTAATCTTCTTCTTAAAAATAAAATAAGATTAGACTGACTTTGGAAGTGACTCCTTCAACGTCTCAGAATCTTCTGGCTCATAATAAGGTTCCAAAATAGGTTTTAATTTCACTTCTTCTGGTAGTTTATGAGTCTCTTCTCTCCTGCTTCCATCTCTTAAAAGTGGAACTAATGTTTTCCAGTTTTTCCCTGAAGCTAAAAAGGAAAGGAATGGTTAAATTCCCCCCCCTCCACAGACACAGAAGAAAATATGCAAGTGGTTTAATTAGGAAGCTGATGAAAGAAGAAGAAACAGGAAGAAAGGGCTTTGTGGTTTTCTTCCCCCATACTGTTCATAAGGTTTCCATATTTCCACTGGCACATACAGCAGAGACCGATTGTACATTTAAAAACTTCTGTGCTGGATGCTGAGCTCCCAAACTATAGGGTTTGGGGCCTCCAAAGCAGCTTCTTGGCTACTTGGCTGCCACCATACACTGTTCCATCTCCTCAGGATTTACACATATTATCTGCCTTGTAAAATCTACAATGAGGATGATGAATTTATGGGCCTTCTATTCCAGAGAGTAAAGCTCCTACGTGAATAGTGAGCCTATTTAATCCTTTACATTTTGTGCCGATTGAGAATGCCATTAACTTGACTACTACCATTATCATTAAGTGCATAAAACTGACTGCCCTCTAACAATTAATCGATGCTGCCTCTATCACCAGCGTATAGCCCGTACTAGGATTTAAGTCCCTGAAGCCCTCACCTCTGCCAGGCTTAATGGAGTAACTGGGATTTCGTTTGAGGTCCCCGGAGTACCCAGGGTCTTCATTGATTATGCCCAGATTAGTATTCCACGTGGACCAGTTCACTTCATCAACCCTGTGGAGAGAACAACAAAACCAGTGTCTAGCCTAAGGATCACCAAACAACTCCAGGATGAGTTTACATCACAAACTGTCACCTCTCAACCTCAGATCCGACACAGAAAACAGATTAAACTGACCACTGAGGACAGCGTTACTGCACTGCTTCTCAGAGGAGCACTCCAGGGGTAACCTTCTGCTTCCCTCTGCCAGATACTTGGATGTTGTTTGTCTATGAAAGATTGCTCCTCTGACATACAAACAGCTTACCTAAAGCACCACCTGTAATCATCTTGGCCGTCAGGTGTGACCCCCACCAAGACTCGCTTCCCAGAGCGGAAGGAGCGCCTCACGCAATTCAAGTAGCTGTTTTCAATATCCAAGGTTGTGATGGCTCTCTGCCAGGCAACAGAAAGCAGACCAGTGAGAAGCTGCTGTTTCAAAAGTCACACAGATCAGAATTCTGCCTTTATTTTAAAAACCTTGAGCTTTTATCATCGTCACCATCTCTAGAGCAGGCATCGTAACCATCTCTAAAACATCACCCTCCGTTAACATGTCATTAAAAATGCTGAATTACTGCCCTATGATGACAACTATGAAGCTCCCTTTCGTACCTCAAACAAAAACTGCCTTGAGATTCTGGTAAAAGTTATTTTCCCCCTTGCCTAGTCCCTGTGCCCATATTCTGATCAAGATTTTCCATCATCAAAACCCCAAGTAATTCTACTTAGAAAAGTACTTCTTTTCTTAAATTCTGAACATCTGTGGAACACTGGGAACATCTGCTCAGGCAAAACATCAGACATGCATGGAAAAGGAACTAATGTCCTCTCTTTTAGGAGCTATTCAGGGCAACCAGAACGAAGCAATGACCAGTTATTTAGAATGTTCATAAACTCTCTGATATTTCTTAGGATTCCCCTGGATAGCAGCCTCACGGAACCAATGGGATGTACCTGGAGTTTCCAGATGCTCTTGCTCTCCTGTGCAATTTTGCTCACAGTTTCCCCCATCAGTGCAATCAGCATGTTGAGCAGGAGGATGTAGGTAAGAATGACGTAGAGGACCAGAAGGATGACAAACACAGACTTGAACCTGTAGTTCTCCGTGAACTCCAGGTCCCCCATCCCAATAGTGAACTTAAAGAGCTCCAAGCAGGTATAATACAGACTATTGTAGGAAGTGCGGCCTCGTTTCGTATGGCAGCACCGGGAATATTCAGAGCTATTTGTGTCTTGCCCCTCATTGTCATCTTCAATTAAAGTCACCACCGCTGTTGCAAAAGAGGAATCACATATGCAGGATGAAAATACAATCTGAGGTCACCATTCCATTGCAAGCAATGAAAACGAGCGTAAAGGTAAGACATGTAGTCTTCATTGTGCATTTTACCCAGTGAAATTGCTCTATAAAATATTCCCCATAACTGACACCCTCTCAGAAGGTGGTGTCAAATCTTTACTTATATAGAATAAGATGACTGTTCTGCCATTCAGCTTTGCAAAGCAGTTTGAGACCCAGGGATGAAAAGCTGTATGAAATTACTGTACATAATTGTTATTCTAGAGAGATATTTTTTGTAATTAGGTTAATTTGTTAGTTTTTAGTTGGAAATAAAAAAGCTTAAGTCACCTGAAAAATTACATCTTCTGAGATTCTTTAAGATACAAAAAAGTCACTCAAAGTACGCTATTACCTGTAGAAAATCCCAAGAGGAATACTAGATAGACAAACATGAAGCGACATAAATCTCTAAGGATCATCTGCAACATGGAAACAGAATATTTTTATGTTGCTAAAACTTGAATATAAAGCTCAACAAAAACTGGTAGAAAATACTTCTTCAGCTCAAGAAGGCATTTGCTGTGAACTGGCTGTTCATGCTTTAAACTCTTATTTCTCCTGCTGAGATAATAAACTTTAACACAGGAAACGTTTTCCTCTGTTATTCCTGCAATAGTTTACACATGTGCAAGACATACATATGCCAAATAGTTTAATCTTGGTGAGTATAAACAGCACTAAGACAGTTGCATGTTTCTCCCCTCTTGGGCTAGCTGACTACATCATCTAGAGATGCTTATTAGCCAGCTACTGCCTCTCAGCTAATTGCTCTGTTTGGTAACATTTAAACTGTACCTAAAGAAATTTCCAGCTGGTAGAAAGTTGTGCCGTTTCACACCAGCCCAGTCTGCTCTTCTCAGTCTACTTTCATCCACACCTATCCAACTAGAGCTCTTTTGAAGCATGGCAGGTGATAATAATAGTATGAAAACGGCTAAAACCATATGGATCAGGAGCAGGAGGTTTTTCTACATAACTTAAATTGTATCACTTCACTCAGAAACTACTGGCCCAGTAGAGTAGAGTGATATGAGATTTGCCAGTGGCATCATGGAGGGAGATACGTCGACTTCTCTCCTGGAAATGGGGCTGTTTGCAGCAGTGTCCTGCTGCCCTCATCTCTGACTCACTGGACTGACCTTGGCAATCATAACAGAGTAAATGCCCATCTGCTGGAAGCCACGGGTGTAGTACAGCATGTTAGCCCAGCCCAGAGCCAAGGAGAAGACCATAGAAGCCACGTACAGTTCCTGGCCACAGAAGTACAGCACCACAGAGCTCAGGAGGAGCAAGGAGTGAACAAAGCTGAAAGACAAGCACGGTGTGAGCTGGAGAGTGGGTGGCCAGCTGCAGAGTGCTGAGCTGGCCACAGGTGGTGGGAAAAGAGGAGCCCCATGAAGTACACAGCAGAATGAGGGATTCTCTGAAACTCAAAGGAGCCTTGGCAGACACTTCCTCTCTTCCCTTCATTCCTTCCCTTCTCTAATCCTACAGTTCCTCTTGCAAACTCCTCAGTTTCCCCCACATACAAACTTCTGTAGTCTATCCCTGCTCTTCCTTGTGATTGGAGGGAAGAAAAGCCCTTGAAAACACTTGTTTCCTCACCTCTCCCTCTCTTTCCACAGACTCAACAAATCACCCTGCTTAGCTGGACTCCATCTGGGAAGAGAAAAGGCCCAAATTATAGAGAGGCAAAGCTCCTGTCAGGAATGGGAGGATTTCTGCCCATTCAGTGCACAGAATCGATTGCAAGTCCAACTCAGAGATCTATTCCTAAGTCTGCTGCTTGACACACTCACTGAACTTCTAGACACTTCATTTGCTTTACCTTCAAAGGAGACTACTGATCAAGACCCAAGTGCTATGATATCCACTGGCAAGTAAATTATAGCAAAGCATCTACCTACTACAAGTGGCTTCACCCAAGGCTACAGATCTCATACACTCATCCATTTCATGCTGAAACGCAATCAAAGATACTGGAGCTTACAAAAGAACCTCGCTGTAGCTGTCAACTATCAGTGTCTTGAATGATGGGCGTCTCTGCACGAAATACTGTATCTGAAAGAAAAAAGGAATGAAGACCAGGTTTGCATCCAAGGATGAAGCATCCCATAGGAATGCATCACCTAAGTGCCTATCCCCATACAAGGGGGCTGCTACCTATATGAACAGCTCAGAAACAACACGGGGACAAGATGTAGGGAAGACTCTTCCACTAACACTCGACTTCTCTTATGTCTGGTGTCTCTTTTGAAGAGAACCATCTATTCAGTCACTGGTTTGAGGACCCGTGATTCACTGTACACTCTCCATTGGCTGCCAAGAGGAAGCAGGAAGACTTTAAGCTAAGATGGGTAATCTTTAAGGGAGGCCTGGTTATTTGCAATACCTCATTCTTTAAAAAGTTTAAGGCTAACTGCCAAGAAGCTCATTGACTTTGAAGATAGTCCTTTTTATATACAATAGATAAACCTGTATCTTAGCCTGTGAGCTCATTAGTAACCTGAGAGCTCCTCATCTGTAGATCTGTAGCTCTTGACTAAAACATGGATTACCTTAGCAGCCAATGGTAATGAATAGGAAAGGCATGTTTGATTCTCTTACACCTAACCCAAACAGCAAAAAGGAAAAAACAAATATCTTACCCCTCTGAAAAAAAAATAGAGACCTCCCAGTACACTCACGATCTCTCCAGTCACTCGAAAATATTCCCCAGTGCTGTGACCAAACGTGAAGGGAGGCTGTGTAAGACAGGAACATAGATATCTTCAGCAGAACTGAGGATAGGAAAGACCTGGCCTTGTCAGCAGCTGAAAGCAACTATGTTTTTAGGGGAACAGGTTGAGTTTCTGAATGTGTCGCAGCAAGGCGGCAAAACTGGGGAGGAAGGAGGGTCAAAATCTCCCTCCTACCTTCAGAAAAGATGTCCTCCTAGTGTTAGGAGGACACATTCAAATGGGAAGCAGATCTGGAATATCATGCTCTGGGTGGTTCCCCTGACATATGACTGGAGGAACGTACCTTTTCCTCCTTCTCTACAGGTCTGTAGTAAGCAGCCGCGGTGAGGATGACGATATGCATGGTATAGACAAAGAAGTTGAAGTAAAATAAGTGTTTGACAAACCGGTCCCACTTGTCTTGCAGCAGCCTGTTAAGGGGTTCCACCAGCAGCATCTCATGGCGGTTCTGAGTGGAAGGAGAAAGAGAAGAATCTTGATGGGACCAGTATGTACTGGGCTTTGAAAACAACCAATTATAACCATCTTCAGCAAACGCTCCCTCTAGTACCCTTAAACTCAGGGAGATTGTTTTATAGAAACGAAGCAAAAAATGCACTGTGTGGAACATGCAGCTCCTCCCCAGCCCTGCCCCAGCCTGTGCACAAAATGCCAAGGAGAGGCACACTCACTGGTGTTTCGCTGCTGTAGGCGATAATCTCAAGCACTGAATTTTTCTCACAGGTGTCTATACAGGACAGGTCATAAAGAGATGAGTGGACAGGTCCATAAGCCCATTCAGTGAACTTCCTAGACAAGTGTCTGCACTCAGGGTCTTTGATCTCTCGTCTGAGGATGTAAGCGAAAATCTAATTGCAAAAGAGCAATACAACCAACATTTCAGTGCTAATGGCCTTTGAACTCCTCAGCGTCTCCACGAAACAGGAGGGCTCATTTCTCCCTCGTTTGACTGTGCTGAAGTCAAACCACTGGAGCACTACAGAGTTTGAAGGAAACACAATTTTCTCACCAGTTGCTGGGAGACAAGAAATACCGACACTGCTTACAACTTGTCATTATCATACAAGTGGTTCAGATGATAGCAGAGACCCACTTTCTGTTCCCACTTGGGCTGCCTTGGGTACCAGTGGAACAGGAGTAATAATAAAGCCAGCTGGACACAGACATGCACACGCACTTCGGAGCATTTAAGGACTCTGCAGTTTTGCATGTTAAACTGCAGCATCAGTACTTCTTAAGGAAAATGCTCCCACAATAATCAGTGATAAAATCTGTCCTGTATGAATATTCTGCATGGACTTTACATAACTTGGTAATAGTAATGGGACAGTTAAACACATGTGCTCACCTACCCCTATCTTCCCTGTTTTGGCTGCCAGAGTTAATGGAGTCAGCCCTTTCCTGTTGGTGAGTTCTTCCAACTTCAGGATTGGATTAATTTTGGCACCAAGGATCAGTATGTTATTGTACATCTTGGTAACAAACTTGGTATTATCCTTAGTATTATCTGCAATCTCCACCAGTGTATGCAGGACCGTGTTGCCCATGGAGTCCTCGGCGGCGATGTCAGCTGGCTGGTAGGGGTTCTCCAGGAGGAATTTCACGATGCAGAGCTGGTTGGTGCAGGCAGCCAGGGACAAAGGCAGCTCCCCTACAGGCAAGCAATGGCAATGTGGTCAGAAAGCCCACTACTATACACGTATAAATAAAAAGAAGATGATATTGTTTTCATCTTTCACCAGAAGTGAATTTCTCCATCTGATACAGCATCAATTCCTGTGATTGCTGTTAGAATCACATTTTCTTTGGTTTAACTGCATCACAGAAACTTGGTTGCTTAAAAAAGCACTGAAAGGACAGGCAACAAAACATTACAACCTTTCAAAGGATACAGTGCCCAGAAAACAAAGGGGTGCAGCCATCAAGCTCACACTGAACACCACTGACTACCAACTGTGTTTCTTTGTAATTTCAGACTTTGGGAGTAAATATTTGGACTAAGTGGTGGAACCGCCCATCTGGTACTTCTGGGCTTCCAGTCCCACATACACAGGATTATTTAACAGTTTGCACTTAGGATAACGCTAGGATAACTCCATCAATAAAGCCCAGACTGTGCTCCCTCCTACCGAAATAAAAGCCAGGTTTCCCTTTGATTTTCCTGAAGAACTCCCCACAGGCTCTGGCATGAACATCTGCTCCATTCTGGACCAAGAGCTTCACCAGGTACATGTTCCTTCTCTCAATGGCGATGTGAAGTGCAGTCTGGCCTACAGAAACACTCATCAGACAGAAATCTTCAACATTTAATACAGACTGGGGGCTTTCAGGCACCACAACTCATTCAGCTCCACATAAAACAGTAGAATTGAGAGCTTTTCAAAGTAAAAAGCTCTAGAATTGAAGAAAAGAAGATGGCACAGACAGCAAGTGCAGGTCTCCTGAACTGACTATTAAATCACTGGCAGGATTTTGCACCTAACAAAGCACTGCCCTCGCATGACTGCACTGATCACACTCTGGAACTTTGAGGTGCTGCATCCTCAGACATAAGGCTTCATGCAGAAGACTATTTGAGAGCCCCATCTAACTGTATCTTCAGTCAGCACCAAGATTATTCACTGTAGCAGCCATGTGTCTTACCCTTGTAGTAGTTGTCGGTATACTCGGCATTAACAAACTCTTTCAGAGTCCCAGTTTTCCTTGCAATATCCAGCAGCAAGGGAATGGCCTCATTTTTCCCATCATGTAGATTCAGCATGGCCTTCAGTAAGCAGGTTTTCCCAGTTTCTGGCTCTGTAACACAAAAAAGATTGTAGCTATGTGGAAGTGCTTACAAACCTACTCCCAGGCATGCAGGAATTCCCAAGGTTCTTTTTCACAAGGCAAGAAAACTCCTTCAGGTATTCACATCAAATTTCAACTTTTCCTCATTCTCTGGTAACCTTACAACCAATGGGGGTTGGCCAATCAACAGGGAAGAGCTATTAGAGCACCTCCTGCACACACTTAATGACATTTTTTTGTTTCCATCTCCAGAGCACTGCTGGAAGAAGACAACAGCGACTTAAGGCATGTGAGACTAAAGGGTACCTTTGAACTCATCATCTGTGAGATGCTTCAAGGTTCTGTTAAGATAGAGTAGCAGATCATCCAGGTCCCTCGCGTTGCCTTGGGCTACTGCATCGAAGATCCTTCGGCGGTCGTAAAACTTGAAAGCTTTTTCTGAGCAGCCTGTGATGGAATCTGTAGACAGGAGCCTAAAAAGAGTAAATTTCAGTTACTTAAAGTAAGACATTTAGCAGACTTTTTATAAGCTACCAGAATACTATTTTTCATTTGCTTGTGAGAATTAGTAATCACTACAGACTAGTACAGATGGATCTGCTGAGTCTACAAGATCAACAAAGTCTGCAGGCAACTGCCCGGATAAAATCATGTGTCTGTTGCTGAAAAGTTGAGAACAAAACTCAAAAGAGGCATTGAAGCGTGACAGGCCGCCTTCAGGTTTGGGAGCCAAGCAATCCCATGTTCTCCTTCTGAGTCATGTTCATCCACTGAACAGTCTCAAGCAAGTGAATTAAGGCCTACCACTAATTTTGGATAAAACATCCATGGACCCAATTTTCAGAGAGCTACTGTCACTTTCAGACGCAACACTCCTTATTTTGGTACAGAAAACAGTGAAACTGAACAAAATGAGCACGCTCACATGGAAAGAATAAATGCTGCTCTAAGAAACACAGTCCACAGCTGTCAAACTGTTCATTACACCCAAATCTTACAAGGCAAACTTACTTGTGAAGTTTCCCCCTCTCCAAATTGGCATGAAATTTGATGACAGAAGGAGCCATCAGGTGATCCATCTGGTAAAAGGAGTCCATGGGAGCCATGTCCTTGTCACTATCCCCCATCACAAACCGCCCACGTCTTGCAAAGATGTTGCTTTTGGGTGGCTGCACCTTGGTGCTGACTGTACCCTGGAGGCTGTCAGGCATTTCCAGAGTGGAGTCCTCCCCATCTGTGTGTTCTTCTGTCACTTCAGATTCCTCAATGTCAGAACTGCCAAATTTCTTCATTTTCCCAAGAATAGAAGACATGATGAGCAGGCAGTCTGTGAGGAATGACACAAACACCTCAAGTCAGCACTTTATGGGGCCAAACAAAAGGGAATGAATTGGTTGCTCTCATCCCAGAAGCAAGATGGGCAGATATTCACTATCCCAGAGTTGGAACAGTTCAGTAGGTCATTACCTTCATGCTGTTTGTCACTGTCTCCACTGTCCTTGCCCATTTCAGAATGCAGAAAGCAAGCCAAGGTATCCCAGGGCTTGCCAGCCACCTCACTGCAGAGCTGACCAGTTCTGCTTAAACCAGTGCCCCATCCTCCTCCAGCCCTTGTTAAGCCTGAACAATCTCTGCTTTCCTTCTCTACTTTTTGCTTTGTGCCACAATATATTCTCAGAATTACTTCAGGCATGTGAAAAAAGCCTGCTTGTACTAATGCCGTATCTCAGTGATGCTGAGCACAGAGGGCTTCCTGCACACAGGAAAGATATCCCTTCATGGCTATCCAGAGTTACAGCACTGCTACACGAGAACTGGGGCATGTGATAGTTGGGAGATGAGCATCACCTCGAACGTGAGACAGAGAAACAGAAAGGGAAAGGTTCCTACAGATAAGAGATGACTCTAAGACCACACGTCTGATCTTGTCTGACTTACAGCCACAAAGAATTTGACAGAAGTTAACAAATACAAATTCACGGTACTGAAAGCAGAGCAGGCTTTTTTTTTTTTTTCTTCTTTTTCTTTCTTATCAAACCTTTTCAGTGAGACAAATGTTGGTCTTCATGCCACTGAATGCAAAATATTCTGAAACAGCAACAGTGGAGACAGGAATGCATCACATTTGAAGTGCTGCATAGCTGGTGTTTAGAGAGAGCTGAACGGCCTTAGAAACATACTTTGAAATCCCAGATTGCTTGGAATTCATACAGCTTTGAGCACAGGAGCGTTACAAAATCTTTAAAAGGTCTTCACCTATAAACCAAGTAACAGTGGTCAGCAACGTTCTCTGCACACTCAGAGTGAAAACAACATCACACACACTGCAAAGTTTCTCCTCTCAAAAATGCTCTGAGAGGTTGACTGCAAACCTACTTTGTACATTGAAATGGAATTTTCAGTTCTATGGGACTAGTTAACATTCAAACTAAGTGTCACTTCCCTTTCCTACTTGCACAGGAAAATGTAAGAAACTTTTGTCAGGCATTTGCATTTTCTATAATATTGTACAATATACATGTAAAGAAAACTTCAATTTGCAATCTTGCACATTTAGGGTTACTGGAAGCAAACCAGCATAGACGAAATCCTAATGACTGTCATGTCCTCTGAGCTCACCTTTCAAGTTCTTTGTGTCCTTAGAATCACTCTGAAAGAACAATATAATAACATATTAAGTGAATTGGTCTATAAATAAAAATATATATAAAAATATTTCCATTTGGAATGTACTAAAAGTACTGAAGAACAATTACTTCAGTGAAAAAGTTATAAAAATAGTTTTACAATAAATAGAAAAAATACACTGGGAATGTAGCCATGTGTAATTTAAAATTTTTCTCTTATTTAAATTACTGCCAGAAGTGTCAAGAGACATAGCTAGCTATGGAAAATGGAATTACTCATTTTCCACACAATAGGTGCAATATTAAAATCCGCAGAACAGACTCAATCCTGTCTCTCCGGCAATCTGCTAAACCTCGGTTTAGTCATTACACAAGCTTTCATTTCTAAACCTAGTGGATAATATTTTTGATAATGAAGACAAAGCCACATTTCCTCATGAGTATCAATCAAACCTTCAAAGTTCTGTAGAAGGATTCTTTAAAAAAACAAATACTATCTATCCTAAAAAATGCATGCCCTACTTGAACTCTTCGAATCCTATGCACATTGATTTAATAGAATGTCTAACCACATCACAACTTACAATAAAAACTAAGGAGAGTTTACAGATAAGTAACAACCATGCTAGTAAAATATACATGCAGAACTTACAAATATTCAAGAAAACCCCCACGTCTTCCGTAAAATAGTCCGCTCTCAGTAAACACCTTCTGATCTATAGGAATTTGGTGCCAGATATTCCTCCTCCAAGGTGCCTGGACTGAAAAGCACTCAGAGGTTGCTTCTCCACTTCATTTGTCTGCAAAAGTGTTCTATGTGTCTGATGATTTTTAGAATCAAGGGAAGTTCACTAGAAGAACAGGGAATAAAATAATAAGATCATTAAGAACCATTCTGGAACCAGAAGCATCAGTACCTTCTATTCCCAGGAGTTTAGCAAAGCTCTTTACAAGAATTGCAGTAAGTTGCTGTTGTTTTTCCCTCCCCTTTAATTGCATTTAGTAATGGATACTCTTCTCCAGATTTCCTCTTCGCAAATACACTCAAGCCTGAATAAAAAGCCCAAACCACCAGACAACAATTGTTTCTGTGGATCACAGTTTCATGTCAATTTACAAAACTTTCTAAAATATGCCACAGCTCTTCTCTGAGATCAGTTTTCTCTCTGGACATCTTCCTTGGGCGACTGCTCTAAAGCCCAACCAAGTATTGTAAAGATGAACTCGTTCTGAACAGAGTTGAAGGAGAACCAATGACAGCGAGTCCTAAGGCCATCCTATCATCCCATGTTCCTATTATGTTTTATTTAAAAATAATAAATATATATAACAACAAATTTTAAATATTAACATAATTAGGAAAAAAAAAAAAAATCTTATCTAATCCAGGATGGATCTAACACCCTTTAAATTGAAGAACTGTGTCATATGTTGTTAAATATATCGTTTACATAAGATCTTTCTGCCAAAAATTAGAGAAACAGCTTTTCCAGCAGGCTGAGCATACAGGCTGTGGCTGGTAGGCTAGAAGCCACCTCCAAACCTCTTGCTCCTGAGGTTTCAAGTTAGACCACTAAATTATTCAATGACATTATCTGGTTTCTATTTTGCAAAAGGTAACTATATGTCTAGCCTTCCTAGAAATATGTATCTGTGTATAAAAGAACAATATATTTGCCTATTTAATAGCAAACTAATTATACTACTTAAAACACCCACTGGCATTGTACTCTGATAAAACACCTATTTATTAATGTATAAGTATAGATTACCAATGAGCCAGGTCCTTAGCTGGTGCTGCTGGAGCGTTGCTGAGCAGAGCATCTCCTTCAACATCAACTCCTTCACCATTTCCAAAGCAGACACTCCATAAAAAAAAGCTATATAGATCAGCAGAGCGTCTCCCTTATCTCTAGCTTCTTGCTGGTCCATTTGGGTAACTTCTCCTTCTCCCATTGCAGGCATCAGCTCCTTCCAGTCTTACTGTGCTCCCATGTACACACTTCAGGAGCCTTCTGCTGGTTTCTGAGTTTGGATGCTGCCTTGACCTGTATTTCTTGTGAAGACGTTGTTTCCTTCTTACCAGCAGCACTCCATGGCTTTCTGCAACACTTGTTGGACGTATCATATTGCATCTCAGCAGGGACCTGGTTTAAAGGTGTAAGCTTATAAGGAGATGTGAATACTTATCAAAATAGGCCAGTAATAAACAAGGAGGAATTTATGCCTTCTTCTTGGGCCTGCATCCAACACGCTGCATGGGCTTTGTGCAACTTCTGTGCTCGAGAGTGATTTCACTGACTAAAAGCCCTCTCCATTGCTGCAAATGGAAATAACATCAGCAGATGTGCTAGAGATCTTAAAGCTGTATCCAAAGGTGCAGGTCAGAGATAGTCTTACCTTTGCTAATGGAACCTAAAACCAGGCCACAATTTTACCAGCTTTTGGAAACAAACACCACTTGATTTCACAGCTAATAGCACGCTGGAATACTATTATCAACTCTTTCCAGTTATTCAATAAAAATGAATGCAGACCTGCTGATACAAAAATATTTTATAGTAACATAAAAGGGAAAATAACACATAACAAATTCAGACTTTTTCAAAACCTTTGCTCCGGGCTAGACTCTCTCTGTAATTCCTATATCCACCAATAGTTCCCCAAACACAGCATGGAATAGATGCATGGAGTGAGGGTGGAGGGAGGTGGAAATTAATCTGTCTCTGTAATTAAGATCTCAGAACAGTTTTCTCTGCAAAAAATGAGTCAGCCCTGCTATTACTGGTGTGCAAGACAGGAACACACTTCCATATTTCAGGTGAAATGCACGCGTCCAAGTAATGAAGTTGTGTCTTGAAAGTCTGAAGGGAATTTGGCTGAACAATTCTTACCATTAAAAATGGATTAGTCTAGCCTGGCAGCTGCTATATCAAGACTTCATTTGACACAATACATGAAGGGCAGAATCAGAAACACCTTCAGATCAAATACACTAGAATAGCTATGCTCTATATTACAAGATCAAATTATTTTTGTGGACCATCTCTCAACACGCTAATTGTGGGAGTTTGCCAGATCACAAATTCTGACCATTTCAGAGGCCCTGATCCACGCTCTACCACCCAAAACCCAAACGTAAAATAGATACAAGCCTTGCATTCCAGTCATCTCCAGTCATGGTACTGGCCTAGCTATGCCTTTGACCACAGTCCACAGCACCTGACCTGTGCAGCCACAGAACGAATTCTCTGTGTTTTATTTTGACTGTTTTGTTGATGTTCAAGCCAAGGTTGTGTTCCACCTTTTACAGTTACAACATGCAATACATGAAAACTGGCAACTTTTCTTCATTCTGTGCAAGAGCCACCTAACTCCCCAAACTGGGTTGAGATCCTGGCCTGCTGCCTATATGTATGTATATTGTGAGACAGCCTTAAGGCCAAGTCATCTCTAATGAAAGCATCAGACTAAGTTACAGACATCTACTCATCTCTCCTCGTCAGCCTAAACATATTTCCTACCAGGAAAACAAGCCTCGCGTGAAGTATCATTTCATGCCGAAAGTTAATGGATCTTTCCTAGTCAGCCAGTCAAATTGAATGTGATAATTACTTCTCATCTCACAAATGGAAATGACAGACCCATGAAAAGTGTACACCCAAAAGCAGAAGCAATGCTTGAAGTGCAAGCTTTTATTTTCCACTGTAACGAGTAAGACAGCGTGTTGAATACAACTCTAGAAAAAGTTAAGAAAGTGAAAGGAAAAAATGTACAGCCAGGAAAAAAAAAAAAAAATAGAAAGAGCTCCATCTCAGGCCACTCTAACAATGACTTTATTTTTGGTGGAACATCACCATGGCAGCCCCCACAGCAGCATCAACATCCTTCCCGTAAACCACAGGGAATGGAAAAATCCTTTCCACTTCCTGCCGCAGTACCTCGTTCCTGGCAAGGGCGCTCCCGCTCCCCAGAACCCTCCTCACTCCTGTCTCCGTCAGGTGCTGCACAGGCAACATGGAACAGAGGTTTTCAACGATGCCGCGGCACAGAGCTCTGGTTACGTGCCCCAGGGAGAGGTCAGAGACGGCAATATGGGTGACTGATGCCAGCTGCTGGGGAAGGTGTCTCTCTCCAAATACGGTGGGGTGGATTGAGAGTTTGCTGTCGTTTTGGGCCAAGGCTGCTTTGATTATCTTTGTATAGATGGCAGACTCCTGCACCTGAAGTCCTGTGGGTGGGACATACCATGCAGGTTACTAATTGGAAAGGGGTCCCAGTGTATCACGTGTGTGATCCATCTCTTCCGCAAAATATTACGCATCTTTTTTCCTGTCTGAAATATAATTATTTTTCCAGGATTATGGAACACAACTTGGATATTAGGAATAGGTTCTTTACTATGAGGGTAGTGGACCACTGGACCAGGTTGCCCAGGGAGGTGTTTAATGTCCCTTCCCTGGAGATATTCAAAGTGAGGCTTGGCAAGGCCTTGGGCAACTTGGTCTAGTTGGGGGTGTCCCTGCTGACTACAGGGAGGTCAGACTAGATGACCCTAGAGGTCCCTTCTGGCCTGGACCATTCCATGATTCCAACTTTGCCATCCAATTGTATCTAGTATCTGTCATACTAGAAATCTTTTTTTGGTTACAGAAACTGCCTTTTCTGATAATACAGCTATCCCTCTTCGCTTGTACTGTCCTAAGTTACACCAACCAACACCTTTAAAGGCACTAATGGCAGCCTTCAGCTTCAGTGGCTGAATTGCAGGTGAATGCAGAGTCCACTCCAAGTACTCACTGAAAGAATAATTTCAGAGCTTATTTCTGGATTGCAAACCCCAAGAGATCATAAAAAAAGCAACCTGTGAAGTCCATGCTTAAAGCACTTAAAAGATATTACATAAGTTTGAGTCTTAAAATCCATTACAGTGCTGCAAAATATGCAGAAAAAGGCAACTGACCTAACCAAGAGACTCTTTTGGACTGGAGTCATACAAAATTAGAGGCTGACCTTTCCTTTTGAAAAACTACTTCCAAAAAATACTTCTCGTCTTCTTAAAACGAAAGAAAACCCAAAACCTAGAGGCAATGTCAATGTGGAGTCCAGGCATGACTGTCCCAGCACGTTCATAAGCTTCAGCAGGAAATTCCAGAGATCTAGAAAGCGTGAGCCAAGAGCTACATCCTTGTTCCTTATATGGCATGACGAAACAGCTCTAGGCTTGCTCCTTTGCCTTAACTTCCTTTTACCTTGTGGATCAACCTCAATTTTAAGCTTTAACTATCCTTGAATCAGCTTACCTAGCTCTTCTGTCCACCGTGCCACCATGTCCACAAATGTTGCTAGCACGTTGCCTCCATTAAGTGATGCTGCCACTGCCAAGTAGTCACCACTGAAGTAGGGAAAATAAGTAACAGCTGAGGAAGGATCTGGTGTCTCTGGAGGCTGGAAACCCGGGGGCATTGAGACAGTCAGCTGAGCAGAGGTACTGATATTCAAAACTAGAATACAAAAGAAAAAAAGAAAAAAAGAAATCAGCATTTTCCTAGGCTACCCTGAAGGAGAACAATGGGAAAACTAAATAAGGTACCAAAATGATCATACCTGCATCAGTCCTCTCAGTCAGACAGGAGTAGACAGAGCATTGGAAATCTCCCAGAGCAATTCCTACTTTTGCTCCTTTGGGTATTCCATGCCATGCACAGACTGTGCTCCCTGCAATACTGCCAGGGTCTCCCACCTCTGGAAGCAAGTGAACCGGAAAGCCGGATTTTTTCAATCTGCAATCAGAGCAATATTATTGTAGGGAAGCAGTATGGGAATGTGCAGCATGACTACAAAGACCTCTCTTAAGTCTGGCCACATTTGTGGCTGATGGATTTATGGATGCTTTCAACTATTTGTCTTGGACAGGGAATGCATTCCAGTTCAACAGGCTGAGTAAACTGGAATAGTCAAGAAGAATAAATAGCTTTCCCCTATACAAAATCTGATAACCTGAGATTAGAAAGTAGTGCAAGTTCAGCAAGTTTAACCTACTGCTGTCATATGGACAAGCTGTTTCAGGGTAATGGGACAAACACAGCCAAAAATGCAATTTCCAAGTGTCAAAGATCTTTAAGCTGTCATGCAGTTAGTGGTTCAAAACCAAATCACAAAGAACTAAGTCCAACAAACTCCTTACACGATCTAATTGTAAGAGATACTACATCCCTACAGCAGCAACACAAGTTTAGTAAAAGTTCAGTAGGCCAAATGCAAGTTTCTGTCACTTTCATACCTTCATGAGCAGATCTTTTCACCTTGGAGTCCTGGCCTAACCTAAGCCCTCAAATATGTAAGGCACTCAGCCCTGAAAGAGCAAATCATTAAAATAAATATGTAAATAAATAAACATACCAATTCCCTAGAAGACTTCCTGTAGCCTAACAACTTGTAGGTATTATCACATGTAAGTTGTAATAGTTACAAAGGAGGTCAGATGAAAGGAATAGAAAGTAATAGCTGTCATTCACCATCACAGAGGTAACACCTTGATGGTAGCACGCACTTGTCCATCCCATTCCATCCCACAGAAAGGGAGAGAACAGTTTGATATAAGAGGCCTCACCGATAACTCTCTCAGCTCTGCTGTCTTAGGTTTTACATTTTATAGATTTTATACAATTTAAACATGTATACCTTACAAACCAGAGTGAACTCTCAGTAGCTTTCCAGTACAGGCCACACCACAATCAACTAGGAGTAACTTTCAATCACTTTTTATCTGTAGCACACACGTAGAGCCCAGGAGGTGTTCACATTGCCTGACACAGGCAATGCACAAAACCCACTGAATGACCTCAGCACTCACATCTCAGTATTCCAGCTCTTGTTTCTGGAATTAAAATATCCCCAGCTGGCAGCGTTCTGGACGGACATGACTGGCTTCTTCAGGTCACACAACATGGCAACCACATAGTCATGGATAGTGCCAGCTGCATCATAAGGCTTCAGAAAATCTGGACTTTTAAACAAAAAATATTGAAAACAAAAAGAAGAAACAAGGATCTGATAAGTTTTCCCCCATTTACTGACCCTGAACTCATTGAAAGGAAGACATCAGCTCTTTGACAACCATAGCTTACTGCAGGCAAAACTGAAGAGCAAATCTTGCTGATGCCAAGTCATAAGTGGAAAATTATATTCTCTGCAAACATGCCACAACAAAGCAGATCATTCCTAACACCTCCTAAGGATCTCAGTATCTAAGGAAGGAAGGAACTGAAATTAATTTAGGGACTATTTGTTTTAGCATCTGGCAGCAATCAGACAAAGCAACTCTGTTACATTTTAGGCCTGTTTGTACTTTCCTGCACAAGGCAAATACAGCGTTCGAACTGCATTAGCGGAGCTCCTCTGAGCAACAGGATGGAGCAGACTTATTTTACAATACTTTAAGGCTTCTGTTACTATATGGTCAAAAGCTTTTCTTTTTATTAAAGAGATCAGTAGTATTTTTATGAGGTCAGAGGCTCTTGTGTGTTCAGTTGCATACAGTTTACACAGAATACTGCCATTTTAAATATTCTTTGACCACTTAACTAACGTGACGATTACAGAGACACGCAACCCCTCAGCCTGTAGTAGCATTAACATGTTACGGGAATACTAATTGTCACAGAAATTCAAGGTGAGAAACTTCCAGTGAAACATCCTGATAGAGAAACCCTTTTGAGAAACAATGTACCTCTTCTTTAAATACCAGTAGACTGTGGCACATCCAAATCCTGTAGCCAAGCTGATATGTGACTGTGGCAGAGGAAGAGAGGAGAGGAAGGTGGGACTGCAGCGGCCGTCTTGCCAAGTAATCAGGTGACTGACCTCCTCTGGCTCAAAGGCAGGGCCTGTACCACACTCCGTCCACTTGCAACCTGAAACACACAGCATCCAAGACGCCCAGTGACTTCCTGCAGGGCAGTCTGCCTGGCATTCTTCCTTTCTGGACACTCTTGGTAATTTGCCAAATATATTGGAAAAAGAGCAGAAACAGAACCAGTAACGGTTGTAATTGAATTAATTTGTCATATTTTTCAGCCCCAGATAACGTCATAATCTATTCTTTGCTAAAACAGAGACTGGAATCCAAGGCCTTCCTTCTCTATAAGCTCTCCTAGTGCCTGGAGGAAGAAGCAACTTGAACCTTGAGATATTAATGATAAAAGTGAGGTAACAGATGATACCCATAACTCACCAAAAATAAGTAAATAAATAAGTAGATAGATAGATAGATAGCAGTTCTGCTACGGGAGGCAATGAGCTGATGTGACAGTTCTCACATATAAACCTTAACTGGGATCTACCACATCATGACCTAGAGAATGGTGTATTAGTAACAAACTCCCTATGATGGGTAGCCCATAGTTTCATCACCTTTTGAGCCAAAGCAAACAGAAATTTGGATCTATACGTATTAAGAAACGGATTACAAAGTACTAGAGAGTATCCCTCCCCTGCCCTACGCCACAAAGCTTCACCAAGTGTGGAAAGGGGTTTAACTCGGTTAGCAGTTTTACCAGTCAAGCATGTTCCTTTTGCACGCAGAACACTACATCTCTGATGACACCTTCACATTCCTCCCAGTGAAGTTCTCAACTAAATTACAGCAACTTCTGAGAGCTGCAGGGAGCCCTCTCGGCGATGTATGCTACTGCTCCAGTCCAGTGCGTGGCTTCCTGCCCCGACACGCAGTCAAAAGCAGCTGTGAAAGCTGAGAAGCACTGTGTGAAACATGCAAAGCAAATGCCTACTTTTTCTTGTTCCCTTAATTCCCTGTTCTGTCAAGTCTCCTTGAGCTGAATTTCCAATTGGTTTGCTTTTGTAGTTTAAAATGGATTCTAAAAAATATTATTAACCATAAATCCAACCCTAAAGGATGCTATTAAAAATGTAATTTGAGTCCCAAAGTGCACAGATTCACTTAGTCTACTCAAAACAAATGAGAGCAAACACCCTCTTTCACTTGACAGAAATGAAACAAAAGTGGCATGTGGCTTTTGGAAATAAAATATTAACCAGTATGACATAAAAATCTATGTCTACCATGAACTTATGAGGCTTTGTTATGCAGCCCTTGGGACAGCTGCAAAGCAAGCAGCAGCTCCTTCACTCCATCAGCCTTTGGATTTATTTCTTTCTAATCATTTTAGTATTTAATGTAAAATTACAGACAGTTATGAATAGCACAATGTCTCTTAAAACAATTAAGACCCTGACAACTTTTGACAGGCAGTGACCAGCACTTTCGGGAAATCTGTTCTGTGGTTTACAATAAATCTTTGCCTAATTTGCATAACTCCTATTATTACAAGACTTGTATAATTACTCAGATATGCACATCATAAGGTAAAGAGAAAGACAACATGGAACCATATTCTGAAATCTGAGGCTTGGACTTCAATAGGTTTATAGGAAATTACCCAAGGAGATAATCCATCCCTATCTCACAGGGCTGGCAATCCAAGGCCAAACATCCTCGCTGTCCCAAAGGTTATTTGAGTATTTGCACAATCAAGCCCCATGTGACTACCTCACTGTGGATGACTTTGTTTCTGAGGTCGTGGCCCTTCAATCTACAAGCAGATGAGTATTCAGGATCATGACCATAACTCTTTTTCAGCTCCTACTAACTGAAGCACAAGCAGCAAGATGAGAGCAACACGACAGTCTACGACTTGCTGGGAAAAATACAACCTTGAGATTTTTGGGGGGGAGGAAAAAAAAACAAAAAAGTCAGGAAACTCTGTTTACTGAATGTCAATTTTTCTCCTACTGTACTTTCAAAGAGCATTTCAAAATAGCATAGTGATAGTCACTGTTGGATTGCTACTGCTCTGCACATTCTAACATCATCAAGCATAGTTTATTTTTCAAGGCATACACAGAACTGCTAATTCTGCTATTGTAGAATCAGAAGGAGGTACTGAAGTACTGGGTAACAGCTAGTTAAGTGTTTTGTGAGGTGAATAATCTTCCTCCTTCCCCCCTTCCAAAAGTCATTCACATGACGCAGGAGTTCTTTCAACCGGCAGCAGATAGCATATGATGGACAATTAACAAGCCACAAATATGTTATTCCTCCTTCATATTAGTAATCGTGCTGACTCTGCTGAGATCTCATAAGGCTAAATCTTTTAAATGAATCTGTGTAAACAACATGCTTAAATATAGTCAGCAGCTGAAAATCCAGCAATAAAAGCAAAATTCCCACAGAAAATCTGTTTGGCCTGTTTTACAAAAGACCAAGGCAAACATGGGGCAGTTCAGATCACTTCAGTGTTAAAAAGTTCTCTTTTCTGCATTGTAACACTCTGAACAGGAATGCCACAGCACTGGCGTTACCGTTATCTCTCTTCCAAAACACAATCCCGTGCATTTGTCCCGAAATGCCGATGTGAGTGACTCTTTGAAGCTGCTGCTGGGGTAGAGCAGCAAGGCATTCATTCAACGCTCTTATTATTCTTTGGACATTCTGCTCCATTCCCTGCAATCATAAAGCATTAATCTGAGCATGAAACCATTAGGATTCACTCAGTTTATTTATTAAACAAGGCTCCTCCAGTCAGAAGTGAAGAACAGAATTCATTTAGCTTAATAGCATGTATTAAAATAACATTCAGTACTAAATTGAAAAAAAAAAATACAAAAAACCCCATAACACCACAAAAACTAAAGAACAATACTAGCAGGTTGAGAATAAGGTAACAGTCTCTTAAGATGAAGGCCATATAATTCTTAATTTCCTAAGTTACCATCCTTAAATATACCTTTGAAACAAAAAATACCCATTAACATGCTTTCATAAGTTTACTTTATGCTATATTCACCTTTCTCCTGACAAAGAGGATTATTTGCACAGTCTGACTGTCCTGCAATCTCTTATACCTTCCTAAAGCCCCTCTGTAAAGCCCAACCCCACTGTTAGTTTTAATGACACTGATACCTCAACGAAGCAACGTGCTCAGCAAACTGACCAAACCGTTCCATCAAGAGAACCCACATTCCAGCTTTCCAACTTCTGAAGATTCAGATTACTTTGTGACAGACCAGTATGAAGATTACAAGCAAAATTATTCCAATATAGTCTACACAGAGATGTGAACTACTCTGTGCATACATACTTTTGGCTGCATAAACATAGGGATGTAGGGATGAGGGGTGGCTTGTTTTGGTACCTTTGCTCAGAAATTAGCCCCCAGACTCACAACAATACTAGGCCAGATGAATGTTGATACGTATTTTTTTTACTATTCTGATTCATCCTTAGTTCGACCAAGACAATGAACATAAAAGATCTTTAACAGGAGTACATGTTCCTGGTTATTTCCACAGGGAATTCCCAGTGATGATTCCATCTCACACTAAAGTGCAAAATACCCTTCCAGTTGGCAAGTGGCTGGAAGTGTCAAAGATGATAGTTCACGAGGGAATAGTTTTAGATTGTCTTATGCAACTTTCCAAAACCTGGGTCCCTCTTAAATAAAAAAAGCTTTACTTGACTTTCTTGAACAGTAAACAGTGACCACTTTAATCCTACTTTCTGGAACACACCCAGGCACACACAACAACCATCTCCATTGTTCTAGGCATGAAAACAACCTACTGAGATCTGCATAAAGTAGCAACACAACCTGCTGTGACAAAGCAAAGACAGTGTTCTCCAAGTGCCAGCAATGCTACCTGCCACCCCTTACCTGTGGTCCAGCTTCCAGGCTAATGGTGTGTGCCTGCGTCTCCCTGGAGCAACTCTCTGCCACCACCTGCCCTCGCTCTGCTCCTACCAACAGGGCTGCCTTAACCGACGTGGTGCCCAGGTCTATGCCCAACACGCAGGCAGGAGCAGGCCTATCCGCCATGGCCAAAGGGATTGCTTTTACCTTCCCACCACTCACAGGTTTCTCTATGCGGTGACAGGACCCACACCACCGAGTGGGCTCAGCCCCACACTACTCCTTGCTTCCTCAGAGGGCTACCAGCCCCAAGAACCAAGGGCGCTGAAAGCACAAGCTGTGTGGGCTCCCACCTCAGCAGCGTATAGGCACTGGGCCGGGAGAGCGGCCCGAACTTTGCCCTCTGACTGAAAACATCTCCCCTCAGCAGTGCCTAGCCACTATGCCTCCATCTTCAGCGCCTCGAACCCTCCCTTCCCTCAGCGCTGCGCAGCTTTAAACGAAACGTTAACAAACAACGATAAGCGAGGGGCCCTCCCGCCGTTCGCAGCTCTCCCTCCTCACAGATCGGCGGCACCAACCCAGCGCCCAACCCGCTCTGCCGCACCCAAGATGGCAGCCGAGGGCGGCCGCACCGCGACCGGCGCTGGGCGGGGAGGCGGGAGGTGACTATCTCACGTGAGAAGCTGAAAAGGGAAGAGCCGGGCCGTGCGGGAAGGAGCGGCGGTGCTGGAAAGAGGTAGGTACTCTCTCCTCAGTACCGCGGCCACGGTATTAGCGCGTCCTAAATCGTGGGATGTCCCTGCTAATGCCGGGCCGCCTGAGGGAAAGGCGGTGAGGACTACAACTCCCAGCATGCACCGCGGCGCGCTGCCGGGGGCGGGGGGCCGGTGGAGGCGCGGAAGCTGCTGAGATTTGTAGTCCCCGAGCGGAGAGGGATATTCCATGGGGGCAGTAGCTGTGTATGGCGGGACTGGGCTAAATTATGAGGTAAAGATGTCCCCGGGGGAGTGTGGGCCGACAGAGGGACTGAAAGATGCTCCCTCGGAGGTGCTGAGCGTCCTTCAGCCGGGCTGGATTGGGGGTCGTGGTGCTGGGGAGGGAGCTATTTGCAGGGAGCTGCCGGCTGAGGGGATGGGCTGGTGCCTCCTCAAAACTTTGTGGGTCCTGAGCAAAGTCTTCTCTCCGCTTTTCCTGCAGTTCTTCCACCATGAGGATGCCATATCTGCTCCCCACTGTGCTGTACCTCTTGCTTGTGCTGCTGGGACCTGGTGGTAAGTGTTCAGCCATCCCAGTTTGGGCCCACTGGGTGTCCTGGGCAGAGTTGAGGTCTGAACCGGCAAGAGGTGGAAGAGTGCTGCTCTGCAGTATCCATGCTGTGCCTCTCTGGGGAGACCTGTGCCATGATTGCCATCAGCTCTTCTTGCAAATGTTACCTTTGATTTGGTGTGCTCATCTTCAGGCAGCACTACACGGAGGCACTGACATGATGGAGTGTTTGCCTTGTCCTCCAAGCTCAGCCATTACAGGAACAGATTAAATACTGTCTGTGGTAAAATCCGTGATGAACTGGGGAGCTCTTCCACACCTAAATAACTTCTTAAGAACAGTGTAATACGTAGCAACAAAGAAAAAAGTGTCCAGTACAGCCTGTTTATCTCTCCTTTCTGGCCTTATTTTTGTATAATTCTTTATTCTTTCTCTTGTCTCTTGTGTCCTTTAAACAGACAGTGAATAAAATACACTTGGATTCAAAATGTCAAAATTATTGACGCATGACCAGCTTACAGTTTTGATGTCAGTTGCATTGGCACTTGAAGTCCCAGCCTCTCTTAAAGCATGATGTGGTACAACATAGCCAGGTTGTTGTAAAGTATACCCCTTAGTAGCAATATTTCAAAGCACTATAGTAAGGTGTGCTTGTGATTCCTGAAATGTTAGGATAGTAAATGTATGTTCTCTTGAATATCTGGGTACCCAGTTTGAATTTGTGACCAAAGAAGTAATTTTGAACTAAATTCTGGGCACTTATGACTCCTAAGTTACCACAATCATATCGAGAAACAGTTAGTGTGGGATTGAAGCCTCGAGCCTTCTCTTAGCATGGACTTTTGTTCCACTTTAAATGTTTAAATTTCTTCCTTGTAGCATGTTAAAGTGACAGTTGTTAACTTCAAGTTGTACAAACAACTTAAAAGAAGTTGTACAAACCTTGAAGTAGGCTGTACTCCCTTTGTTGGTTATCATGTGTACAAATATATAATTAATCTGTCAGTGCAGGTACCAATGTGCAAAATGTTTGCATCACAAGAGAAAGTGTGTAGTACTTCTGAAGGAGCTATTAGTCATTCATAGTAATTGAGAATTTTGTGGGGTTTTGGTTGTTTTTTTTCCCTCCTAGCTGGAGTCATTGTACTGTCTGCCCCTGACGTGGTTTCATTAGAAAGTGGAAGTTCAGCAAACGTCACTATTTCTCTGAGGTAAAATCGTGATTGCATGTTTACTTTCTCTGTGGAACAGGGGATGAGAAATTGGGTAGGATTTGACTGTGTGCTTGAGACTCAGTTAACTGTACAGAGCAAATCTCACTGGTGTGACTGGCCACTTCTAGACTATTGCATCCCTTAATACCTGAAGGGACCCAGATAGTGCAGCATTCCCACAAACAGCCTCATGTGGTTGGCTTCTGACAATATCCTGTGCCAAATGTATGAGAAGTTGAGCAGGAAAAGATGTTTTATCATGTCTGCTCTATATGAGCTTACTGAACTGTCTCCTGTGAGTGAACTTACAGTTCCTCCATTTCTAAAAATTGATGCTTAAGAGAAATTTGCATTTCCAGGAGGAATCGCAAAAAACAAGCAAACAAACCAACTTTACCAAGCAAACAGAGCTTGCCATTTCTAGCAAAGAAATGCAACTACTCTAGAGAGGGGGCTGGTGCACCTTAGTCTCATTGTTTAATAGAGGGAACTCAGGCGCCTGTCTAACTTGCTTTTTCTGCATTCACAGGGCTCCATTAAATGAAACGCTGGTGATAACTCTTAATATTACACACTCATCAAAACACAGCACTATTGTTGAACTGCCTGATGAAGTAAGTGACAGAACAGGCTTCTGCCCTTAGGCAAAAGCCTGCTGTGAGCATGGTGCAACTCTTTCTTCCCTCCACTTTGCCTTGCAGGTACAATTGCCTGCAGGTCACACTAAAGCAGACTTCCAAGTGAAAGCAGATGAAGTTGGACAAGTAACAGTTTATCTTTATACCATTAATTCTAACTTAACTGGGTGAGAAACTGTTTTTATTCTACTTACTATCCTACAGCCTCCCAAACTTTGGGGTGACTATTCCCTTCTTACAGTAAACAGTTAATGGCAGATGGGTTGTATGTCATTGAGAAGATGTGACCCTCCAGCAACCCCCAAGGGATTCAGATAAATACAGGGTTTGGAAGCAGAGTGATAGTCTTGGTATTTTAGATTTTATTGCTAGATGACTGAATTCTCATGGCTCCTCAAGTCTGGTTTTATAACAACCCCTCCCAAAAGTATCAAAATTCCATGTCAGTATTTCTGATCCAGGAAGCATTTGGTTGTAAATGCTCAGTGGGATATTATTCTTACTGCACAGAACTTCTTTTGGAGTTCTATTAGCCTGATGCAGCTGTGTGCTCATGTCACTACCCTGAGATACAGGTGCTTTGCTTTCTAGTTAGGGGAACTCTTTTCACAGACACCAGTCCTCCCTGATAGGAAAACACTTGAGCAAAATAGAGAAAACTGGATCGTATTTGCTTGTTGCCCAAATGCTGCTGAGCAACAGGATACTCCTGTTTTACTTCCTCATTTTGCTTCTGCTTTTAAGACTCAAAGCAAATGCAGAGGTAAGCACAAGAAACATCAACAGGACAGGCGTGATCATGAGGCTTTGCAGGCACCACGTGAAAAGTGAAACTCTGCTCTTGCATAACAAACCTCGTGTTGAGAGTGGAAGCCATAGACACAAACCTTGTTGAAGATTTCTGTGGTAAAAGAATGGAAAAGGGCAGGTTGAGATTAAGGGTAGGACACATCCTAAACATACCAAGGACACTAAAGAAAAGGGGAGCAACTCTACTAAAGCAAACTCTGAATATTGTCTCGACACTGGATTCTGTTTTCTCTCTCAAAGCAGAGTGAGGCAAAATCTGCTGGAAAAAAGGTGCTAACAGACAAATGAACTAATTCTGTTTGCATTATCTATCAGACCCAGGATTCAATTTCAAGTGATTCATAGCATCATAGTGAGATACGCTGATGAGGTGATTGGCTGGATCTATTTCCTCGCCTGGTCTATCTCCTTCTATCCTCAACTCTTTGAGAACTGGCGACGAAAAAGGTAAAGAGACTTAAGGTGTATTTGCAAGTCACTTAAGCCCTTCTGCAAATCATGTTCCTGGCTTCAGTTACATCTGTCTTGGTTATTGTGAGTTATGCATGGAAAGACTGGGTAAAAAAGCAAGGCAAGGACAGAGCATGAATAAATGCAGCCCCAGTGAGCTTTTATGCATGCAGGCCAGAGGAAACTAAGTGCATCCTATAGACACCTAATCCTATGGTTTGGCATCCAATGCTTATTTGTGCTAGAGGAGGCTTCCCCATGCCCTTTGGTGTCATGGTGTAAACCATCTGGCTGAGCCAATTGTGATAAGCAGCTTAAAAGGTATGTGTTCTTTGAAGGTGGTTATCAGACACCTCCTTGCGGTGTCGTCATTAGGCCAGCTCCATTTAACCTGAGTGACTCTAAGTAGAAACATTAGTATATATGAAAACTAAAGTATTTGTTTTGGCAACGATGCACTACTGCTGCTGTGGATTCAGGCTGGAATGGGTCTATCAGACTGGCTGAGCTCAGGGAAGGGTGAAGTTAAACAGCAGGGACACAGCCTTGTCAGCAAGAGCTCTTGTGAGTACCTGTGCATGGCATGCAAGGGGTACTTCACCTTGCTTCCTGATGAGCTCACAACAGCATCTTGTTACAATGCCCGTAGTTTTGGCTTACATGAAAAAATTACTATCAATCAGTACATTCTAAGTCATCTCTGGAGCTGCCTGTCATGTTCTAATACATATTTATCATCTTTTTATGTTTTTCTCCCTCCACTCCCCCCCACCCTTCTCTAGTGTTGTTGGACTAAGTTTTGACTTTATAGCATTAAACCTTACTGGCTTTATAGCGTACAGTGTGTTTAATGTCGGACTCTTCTGGATTCCCTTAATCAAGGTAAGCATAATTATGTCTTAATACTTGCCAGAGGAGGGTATCGACAGAAGGGAGTCAAAGCATTTGGCTGGTTTGGGTTTCTCTTACATTTAGGAGGAGTTCTTGGTCAGTTTTCCCAGTGGGGTGAACCCTGTGGCTATCAACGATGTTTTCTTCAGTCTCCACG
Organism: Jacana jacana; assembly: GCA_013400555.1. Taxonomy (NCBI): domain Eukaryota; kingdom Metazoa; phylum Chordata; class Aves; order Charadriiformes; family Jacanidae; genus Jacana; species Jacana jacana. The sequence continues at coordinate 76,877 of VZTM01014691.1, forward strand.
CAGTGGCTCTAACTCTTCTCACCGTCATTCAGTGCTGCATCTACGAGGTAAGTCTTGGTACTGTGCTGAGCTGCCAGCTCAGGCAGAGCTCCCTCTGCTGGGCTCCTCACCGCTCCTTTAAGGCTCCGAAGTCTTCATGGCGCTTCCATTGGCCTTTCCAGAAGTCGGGCTTCACAATCCGGCTGCCTTTATCTTTCCTGAGCTTGTAGCAACTGAGTAGGCTCAGCTGCTTCAGCCTGAGCTTATAAGTAAACTCCTTAGGGACTCAAAATAACTAAGGCAAACAGCCAAGTTCATACAGTTCCCAAACAGATCTGTAGACAGCACATAGATTACAGCTCTGCACAGTGCAAATGCTGATATGTGCTTTGCTGTTTCCTAACTACTTGAAGTATTCATCAAGCTAGGACTGGTCCTTGAGGACTCCCTGCAAGTAAAATTTCCAGCTCTTTTCACCCTCTTCTAAAAAACAGCTGCCAAGGCCCTTTTATAATTCCCACCCTTTTCAGGTGAGACTGATTGTTACAATCAGGCAGTTCTTTATTTAATTCCCACCATAAAAGCCTCTGATTTGAACAGCCAGTTTTCTCTAGATGGTAACTAGTCCCCTCTCTCGGGGGCTTCCATTGGTGATGCTGAACTTTAAAGCTGCAACAGCCAGTTTGTCACCACTGCCAGGTGCAACAGGCAACTGTGAATAGTTTACCATAATGGCATTACCAGCTTTTTGCATGTGTAGGAACTCTTGCTATCATCAGACTGAGCTCAGATTTGTTACAAATGTGGCACTGATAATGGGTGTTGTACTCAAGAATACTGCTACAGTACTGTTTCCCACTTGCTCATGACCATAGTGTTCCAAATGACTGATGTTGAATATTGCTCAGTAGCTCCTGCAAACCTGCAGCTGGCTGCCATAGTACTCATTTAAGCTTAAAATTCCCTTGTGAAGTGAGCCAAATTGGTACAATGACTGGTTTGGACTGTAACCTGGCAGAGTTCTGAGTATATTCTGTATCTTGGTGTGTCTGGGGATGTATCTCCTCGGTAGGTCTAAGGGTATCTGTGTTTCTATTTCAGAGAGCTGGTCAGAAAGTATCCAAAGTTGTTGTTGGACTACTGGCCCTCGCCTGGATCTTCACATTCACTACACTGTTTCTTGCAGCAGCTGAGGAAATGACATGGCTGCAGTTCTTATTCTGCTTCTCTTACATTAAGTTAGCAGTCACACTGATAAAATATTTCCCACAGGTAAATCTTCTGCTTTTTTACTATATTCCTATCGCCTCGAGCCCGTAGTGTATGCTCTTGAAAGTCTGCTTAGGCTAAACCAGCCATGATTATTACATCTATTAGTGACAAAACTAGCATAGCTATACAGAAGGCTTCTTAGATGTTAACCTCAGAAATGATGTGCTGACCAGGCTGTTACACTCTCAGGCATACATGAATTTCCGTCGGAAGAGCACCGAGGGTTGGAGTATTGGAAATGTATTACTAGACTTCACTGGTGGAAGCTTCAGCCTTCTCCAGATGTTTTTGCAGTCATACAACAACGGTAAGGCTGGAACTGAGGCTCTGGGGCCTTTCTTAATGGGGAGAGAGAATCCTGTTACAAAGCAGATATGACCTGGTAGGTTATCCTGGGAGAATGATTTGTGCTACAATACGGGTAACTCTTCTTATCCTAAGGATATAGAATCTATTCATATTCATTCAAGATAAGAACCAAAATGCCTGTTCCTGTGGTTTCTTCAGAATAGCTGTTAATTGCTTTGCATAAGATGTGCACTAGCATCAGACTTCAGATGTGTCTAAGCAGGCCAGGTAATAACCATGAGCTTTTCAACATGTAGGGCACAACCTTGTAGCCTTGAGACAAGACCACGCTTGAGGAGTTAATCTTAACTTTCTAATTCTGTGTTTGACAGATCAGTGGAAGCTGATCTTTGGAGATCCAACCAAGTTTGGCCTGGGTGTCTTCTCCATCATCTTCGATATTGTTTTTATGGTCCAGCACTACTGCCTTTATAGGAGGAGACGAGGGTATGAACCTTGTGAATAACATCACTTGTGAAGACAAAAACTGTAAATTGAACTTCCCCTATCTTGGCTGAGGGCTCTCAAGACACCTACTGCCAGTTACCAGAAATACCAACTCTGATCTGTTTACGCTTTGATCCTCTCTGGTATGGAAAATGAGCTGTTGCCTCACCAAATCCTGATCACCAGATGCCTTAAAGGACAGCAAGCTCTCTAGCCACCACTTGGAAACGGGAGACTCGCACTTGCTGAAGCTGCAGAGACAGCTTAGCGTGAGCTGGCTGAGCACTGTGTGGCTCTTTCTGCCACTAACAACAGGAAAAAGGGAGACCAGAGTGGTGTCTTTCTGACTGGAAGTGAAGCACAAAAAGCAGAGTTCTGCCTTCCAAAAACCTGAAATCATAATATTTAAGGAACCACTGAATATCTTAATGTGATGACTGACGACTGACTGTGGATCTAAGTGCTGCTGCTGACTCCTCACAGAAAGGTCACAGTAGAACACCACTCAGGTTGGTTGCTAACAGCTGTAGTGGTACATAAAAGAATAATGGGGTTAGAAATAAAAAATTAATGCTTCAATATTTGTGTATTAAAAAAAAATAGAAGCAGCAGAAACTGTATTATGTTACTGAAAGCTCTTTCAAAGGTGTTAAGTGCTCAAATTTATCTGAATACTTCTAGTGCACTAACTTCACTTTGCTCAGTTCTACTGACATGCCTTGACTACTAGACTGGATGGTGAAGATTAAAGATTTATCAAAGAGATTATTTCTGAGTGGATTGTGTTAACAGCCCTATGATTACAGTTTAAACATATGGGTTTGTTTCAAGGGCATTATACCCTTGAAAAGAGCTGGAGCTGCTGATGTATGACAGCTCATGGGGATCAGACTTCACTAACCTCAGACCACACTGTGTCCATGAGGTCCACAATCCACTTCGAGCCAGAAAAGAGGTGTCAGTTGGAGGCACTCAGGTGATGTGGCACTCTTAAATGTAAGGAGAAACAGCTCAGGAAATCCAACTTTGTTTTATTGTGTGTAAAATCAAGTGAAATAGCAGTACAAATAGCGGTGTATCTTTATAGTAACAAAAATAACTTCAAAGCCTTAAAATTTACCACTGATTTTTTTTTTAAGTTACAAAAGTCAAAAGCAATATTGTAGCAATTCCATAGATATAAAAAAATGGTAAATAGGCATCTGCTGGTGCGTAGAGAACAGTCTGAGATGCATCAGTCACAACATAGGTACATGGCACAGCAGTAACATACTGAATAAGTTAGTCTGCCACCTCCTCATGTTCTATTTACAACAGCTTACCTGAAGACTGTTTAAGGAAAGTATAGATATGTATAAATCGACTGAAGGGGATTAAGAACTCCAGTTTTTGGATAATTATAAAGCTAACTGCTTAACCACCCACCAGGTTGCTAGATAATTAACTTAGTGTCATAGCAGTAATCTTAAGTCCTGTGGCATGTTGATTTAAACAACTTAGTAGCTTAGCAGAAGTTTGAATTTGGTCAAGAGGCACTTTTGGAAATTACTGGCTTATTCATCCATCCCATAAATTGGTGATTTAAGCAAGGTCATCTAGAAGACAAACCAAAATCCACCCCTCCCATTTCAAGCCTGATAGAGTGGAATGAAGACTGGAAGACTCTACTAGATGACCCTTCCAGCCTGGACCATTCTATGTATCTATGAGCAGCCATCTGGGTAAGTTCAGCAACAGTGTTTTCTTTCCTGCTCCACATCCCTTTAATTTAAACAGGATTCATTTGATGTTATAAATTACTTGGGAACAAGGAGAATCAAGGTTTTACTGATAGTGAAACTGAGCTGTAACGTCTATGAACTTTTAGTGTACTTTGCAGGTATTGGTCTAATACTTCTGTGTTACTTAGTTGTCTCTTGTTTTGCCTTTTGTCTGAAGAGGCTGCTTTGGAGAGGAAATCTTTGCAGCAAAGTGTAATGCCCCAAACCCTCCAGCATGCTCTGGGTAGGTAGCACACAGTGTGGGGTTAGTACAGTGCTCCTCCCCGCAGCAGTGAGCCACTCTTAATTCTGGCACTTCAACAGCACAGGAGGACAGGACAGCTCGCTTCTAAAAGCTTAAGCACAGCAAACCCTCATACCTTCTGCAGCAGGAACCATGTTTCCTCTTAAAACAGGAAGCTTTTGTGCTGCAAAAGAATTGTCAAAGCTAAGGGTTCTCCAGTTGCTTCCTTAGATAAAGGAGGGTTTGTCCTGTCCTCCTGAAAGCTGTGACTATAATAAAGTCTTACCATGTACCTGCAGGGAAGACTTTAGAGAAGCACCCTGCTGAGGGGACGAGAGCTTTACTACTGCCAGTTACACCAGAGAAAGGAAAAAAAAAAAGTGTTTACCACAGTTAGGAACATGCAATTCCTTCCAGACAACCTGCTTGGGTCTAGTGTTTGCTTCCTTGTCTATGTATCTCCCTCCCCAAACCCTTCCCCAACTTGCTGATGGATTAGGACATCATGGACTGTTGCACAGCCTTCTGCAGAGATTGCCTGGTCACCAACAGCCGTACCACTTCCTCATTCCTTTTTGTCAGCCTCTTCCTGGCTTGGTCGTGGGTCACCATTGTCATATCCCAGCCGTTCACCTGGAGGGGGGGAAAACCCACCAGCCAACCATAAAATGAGGCAGGTGGAACAGTTAAAGGACAGCTGTGAGTCTGTGTATCACAACCAGGTAGTAGATATGCTTATGCCACAGCTCAGTTTTTGTTTATAAGCCCAACAAACTGTCCTGGGAACTACCCAGAAGACAGTATTTTCTCCAGTGGAAACTTCTCTGGAGCATGCACATAATAATTGTCTGATCTTGGAGCTTACCTGCATGATCTTATCTCCAATTTGAAGTCCTGCAACTTCTGCTGGGCCTCCTTCTGTCACCCTTGTTACATAGATACCCTGGGGGAAAAAAACTAAGTGTTCATTTACTGAATACGGGACCATTAAATACCCCAGGGCCACTCACTGCGGCTGCACGACAGTGCAAAACCAGTTTGTAGCACATTACAGGATTCTGGGCTCCCCAGTTCAAGGGAGACGGGAGCTACTGGAGAGTCCAACATAGGGCAACAAAGATGATGGAGGGTTCGAAGCATCTCCCTGATGAGGAAAGGCTGAGAGAGCTGGGACTCTTTAGCCTGGAGAAAAGGCGGATGAAGGGAGACCTCATTAATGCTTATAAGGGACTTCCTGCCCAAAAGAGTGTCTGACCTTGTCGGTCTTGTCTTCAGAGAAAGGATTCTGCGTAGGATCCTGATCAATGCCACCTCCAATGCTGAATCCCAGAATCAGGTTGTCACCTTGGCGAAGCTTGTGGATTTCAATTCTTTGCTGAAAAGAGAAAAAAGGTAAAATAGCTGAGTATGGGCAGCACTGGAAGAAGTCTCAAGCGTGTCCCAGTTTGATTATCTCTCGGAGGTACTGTAAGCCTCAGGTGAGTGTGCTGGACCACACTGTGTCCTCACCTGGGCAGTTAGAGCTATCTTGTCACACCCTCACAGACCATAGGCAGAGCCCTACACCCCATGGCAGCACAGCACAGCACAGTCACATGGCACAGGCTGTTGGTGACACCAGCTGAGGTGTTAAGAATCAGCCCTGAACTCTTCCAGCCCTGCCACATGACAACGGGACAGGAAGCCATTTGCAAGATCACCTGTGGTTCAGCTGAGATCCTTAATTACTCTGCACTTTGCTGCCCTGAGCTCCAAGGGGAAGCCATCAAAACCAGAGCAGGTCTCTTTAAACACGAGTCACATCTTGATAAGGAGCAGTCACTTGGAGTGACTCATCCCGCCCTGCATCCACTTGCCCTGGGTGCCAGCCCGGTGCCAGCCGGGCCCAGCAGGGCAAACAGCAGCCTATTATTAGGACGGTTCTTTAAGATAAGTTATCAAGGCACTCCTGTAACCCAGAGGCAGGTTCCTCGCTGTCCGATGAGCGCAGGCATCTGACAGGCTCTCACACATCACCCAAGCACGGTACAAATGCCAGCCTGGACACATCTAGAGCCGAGATAAGCCACGGCCCTCACCGAGACAGACCGGTCAAGAGGTTCTTCGGGCTGCTCTAGCAGAAGGTGTCCCTGCTCACCGCCGGGGGCTGGGCTGGGCGGCCTTTAGAGGTCTCTTCCACCCCAAACCATTCTNCGCCCGGGGTGGAGAAGCAGGCGCCGGAAGCCGGGCCGCTCTCCCAGCGTTCTCCGCGCCAAGATGCCTGACAGGAGCTTCCGGTGGGGTGGCGAGAAGCTTCGCGGTGGCGGTAGGTTAGGCCCGGTGGGGTGGCGTGGCGGCCCCGGTCCTGGCGAGCGNGGGATCCTTCTCTAACACCCTGTCACTGTGCCCTGCCAGGGCGCCGCCCGCTCCCAGCCGAGGTAACGCTCCCGCCACCCAAACCGCCCTCGGCGCCGGTGCTGCAACACTCGGCACAAACAACAGCGCCCCTTCCATGCCCTCCCTGTCGATTAAAGTAATTCACATCCCTGCTAAGCCGGTGCTTATCCTACCCGCGTCCCTCGGCGCCGCCTGTTCCCTCAGACCGGCGGAGCTTCCTCCTCCCCGGCGGGAGGCAGAGGCCGAGCCCGCCGCGGGCACTGACAACCTCCGCGACAGANGGTGTCGGGAGGGGTCTCCGCGCCGTCACCAAGGGCTGTTGAGCTCCCACCGCGCTCCGGAACGGCGCATCGAGGACGGCCTCGTAGTAGCAGCTGCCCCAGAGCCGAGCGGGCTCGGCGGGTCGGCGCGACGGGCCCGGCTCCACGCGGGAGGCACCGTCTCGGCCTGGACTGAGGCCGCGCCGGGCCAGCCCGCCTCCCGGTTCGTACAGCCCGTGTCTCCTTTATCCCAGTCTCGTTGGGAGAGAGGAGGTCCCCGAGCCCGGCTGGGAGCCATGGCCGCCGTGGTGGCCAAGCGAGAGGGGCCGCAGTTCATCAGCGAAGCTGCGGTGCGGGGAAACGCCGCCATCCTGGACTATT
>VZTM01014691.1:88686-107058 GCA_013400555.1 Jacana jacana
GGGTGGGGGGGGCGCTGTGCTGGCAAGGAGCAGGCGCGACCGCAGAGCTGCAGCGGGGCCTCTTGGAGGCTAAAGGTCTGCGTGTGTCTCAGACCCAGCTGTCCACAGCTGCATTTCTGAGCTTGCGTCATCCCCGGGTGGGGTTTCTGTTTCCTGCAAGTGCGTACGCCCGGAAAACAGGGATCTGGGGCACAGTTACTTCTGTGGGACCCTGTGGGAGCCTGGGTTTAGGTAGAAGAGCTGTCTCCAGGTCATCTCCTTTCTTAGGTGGGGTTAGCTCCACCTGGATGAATAGTGGGAGCTTTTTCCTGTGACAAGCCAGAGAGGCTGTTCTTGTCCCAGAGCTGCCATCCCCACCCCAGAGCTGCTGCCCCACTGAGAAATATCCCCCCTCTCTGGCCCAGGGCCTCACCTTGCCGTTCACCATCACATCAAAGCGGATCCCATACGCTTTAATGAGCGTCCGGTAGTCAACCCCCTCAGCATCCTGGTAATATTTGGCAAACCTGGAATACAACAATGTTGATTGTAACTCCATCGTCTGCCCCACACACGGGAACCACCTGAATTCACCTCTCTCTTCAGACAGACCTATTGCCCTTCCATAAACCGCTTTAGTTTGGCATGAGCCTGGCTCCCTCCCTCCACTGGAGCTCCGTGCTTGGCTGGGGCAGTGCCAGGCACGGGCTGGTGCCACCTCACTCCCAACCTCAATGCCCTAGTCCAACCAGCTCAACCCAATGCTGGTACTGATTCATATTCTCCTCTTCACTCACCTGAAGTTGTACCCAGAAGAGACAGACTTTTCTGCAAACTTGTTATCCAGCCGGCTAAAAGAATAGTGAGGATTACATTCAGAAGGGGCTTTATCAAGATCACAGTTCCATTCAATCTGAATTCCTATCACACCACCCTTAATGAAAGAGAGAGACAGTGTGAGGTTGGCTTTTTTAAGCTTAGTTCCATTACTGTGTCTTCAGATTTGTCAGATCCTTGGGCAAGTTTTCCCCAGGGACGAGACCAGCTGCGTTTCTGGTCACACATTCTGAATGGGCTGAGTGACATGAGTCACCTTACTCTCCACACAACCCTGGCTTTCCCTGTGCTGAGGAGGAGGTTTCTCATCCCAGGACACTGATTGCCCTCATTTAAGCGGTGTCTAACATACTTCAGTGGAGAAGATGCTTTTTTTATGCAGGGATGAGGTTCACCAGTGCAGAAGCCAGCACAAAGCCTGCTTCTCCTCTCACCCCGCACTGGCTGGGATGCCTCAGACCGGCTCCATTTTACCCCCTGGACTACAAACACCAGGTCACAGCCTCTTTGGGGCTTAGCCCCAGCTCTCCATGCAGAATCATTCCCTGCAGGGGAAGCCTCCCAGGCATTCTCTGAGCAGAGGAGCCCCACCACCCTCCAGAGTTCTGGGTTTAAATCAATGGTGTAGTGATGTTGAAATTAGACAAATAAACCCTTCCGGCAGAGCAGTGGTTCGGGCAGCCCTGAATAACAGATGACTGACCCAACCACCTCTTCCAGAGGACCTATATCACCCTGCATCCCATTCCCTGGGGACAGGGCTCTTAGCACCAACATCTCTCCACTGCTCCCTGGCCAGCGGGCTCTCCTCAGTCCCCCGTGGCTCTCCTCACGGCCAACCCAGTGAGCAGCATGGCCAGCTGGGAAGACACGTGAGCCCGAGTGTCTCCTACCTCCGAGGCCATTTCCTGGAAGTCGCTCCCAGCCCACCGGACGATGTTCCCCAGAAGGAAGATGGGGCAGTAGGGATGCTCTGTGCTGTAGTGACAGCTCTTCAGGTAGGACTCATTGTTGGTTACCAGCACGTTCGTCCTGCACGTAGGGAAGAGGGAAATCCACCTTGTCTCCCTCTCTGCTTGCCTGCCCAGACTATGCCACCAGAGACAAGAGCCTTCTCCAACACCTCTAACACAACAAAATGGCACCTTGCCACCAGCCTCGTCACCCTGTGAGCCTCTCCACTGCTGGCCCAGGGGAAACAGTCTGCCCACACAAAAATGACTTTCAGGCCAGGCCAGGACTAGGCCAGCCGAGTCTGGGCTCACATGGGCAGGAGAAGGACAGTGGAGCAAACTGAGGCTATTGACTCTGTGACAGAGAGGACAGGGGGATCTCCGAGCGCCTGCACTTACTTGGAGAACTTAAACTTGGGGAAGCGGATTGAGTTCTTGATGTAAACAGTGAAGTTTTCTGCACTGGCGAGAAGGGGTTTCCTGGAAGAGAAAGGTTTGTTTCCTGGGTTTTATTCATAACTTGCCCACAGGTTTCAACTGGCATTGCCGTTTTAGAAACTGGTAGGTTTCACCCCATGGCGCTAGGCCAGCCAGGCCACCTTCCCCACACCGCCAGCAAGGAGTTGGTGAGGAGCATGCAGGCTGAGGGGAAGCCCTGGGGGCTGGAAACAGCCCTGGAACAGCCTGTGAGCCAAGCACTGGGGAGCAGAGGGTCAGCCCTGCCAGAGCACCACGTGGAGCTCCCTCCTGTGCTGGAGCAGCCAACATTCAAGCCACAGTGCAAGCAGAGACAACCCAGAAACTGCCCCAAGCGACACACAAGCCAAGCAACTCAAGCTTGGAAGCAGCACGGGATGACCACGTACTTGGGCTTGGATCTTTTCTCCACTGGGCACCAGGCCAGTATCTCACAAGTCCCTCTGATGCTGTGCCTGTCTTTCAAACAGCGGCCAGTCTTAACCCCTGTGGCACAGACATCACAGAAAAGGTCACACAGAGCAGCCACCTCCTCTCTTCGCCCACAGGGCACATGGAATCCAAATGCTTTTCATGCCACCCTAAGCCTCCTCCCTGCTGTGAAAAAGCCTCCCAGATGGAACAACCTCTCCCTTGTTCCTTCTCTGATCGGCCTAGGGTGCTCTGCCCAGCCACCACAGAGCTGTGACAATCTTCATAAAAGATGGTAAAAAAAGAAAGTCCTTGCTACTCTCTGTAATCAGAGACCTCTGAGGCTGCAGCCAGGCCAGCGCCTCTGAAGGAACCTGCCTCTACCAGACACAGAGCTGGAGGGACCCTTCCCTTACCATTGCCAGCCACCACTGCTGCTCCTGCCGGGCAGTCCTCATCCTTGTCACACAGGGCATCAGGAATGCTGGCACTCTGCAAAGTGGAAGAGGACAGAAGTGAGACCTGTGACAGAAGAGACTCAGCGGGTAAGAAAGCGTCACTGATGTTGGTGAGTCCTCTGTAGGAGTGACACTGAAACGGTGGATTCGGTGGTAACCACAGACCACGTGCAAACACCTCAACAACATCACACCCCCAGCAACACCACAGTTCAGCTACAATGTCCTGCTTTTGGACTCTGCTCTGTCTGGAGAGGGACAGGCTGTGGGACAGACACCCAGACATCACCTACCACTCACCAAAGCCAAGCAGGAGGCCACAGCACGTCACTGTAAGCAATAACCCTGCCTTTGAGTTAAGGTACAAGCTCTCTCAGCTCAAAACTACTCTTCCCTTGGCTTCACACTGGGTTCCTGCAGCCACTAGAGGACAGCCATGTCCTCAGCAAGCAAGCCATGCTCTCGGCCCAGGGTACCCTTTTGCTTGAGATATGGAAAATTAATCAATGCTACATGGAGACAACACTCCCTTGACGGCCAGTGTCCTCCTCCCCGAGGCTCCAGCCCATTCTGAGCTACGTCTCCACAGAGGACATTTCAATATGACATGGGAAGATCTCATGCCTTTGGCCCATAAGGCACATTCTGGGAGGCAGTAAGCATCTTCCCGTGTCCTGAAGGTAACAAAAGCCTGAATGTTCAACCCTTCCCAGGATGGGGCTCTTAGAAAGTCTCTTCTACCCATAACTAGACTGAGTCACCCCAAAGTTGTTTCCCATGGCCTTTTCTGACCTTGAGCAATCACTGTTCTGGTCTCACCTCCAGCTGGGCGGATGTCCAACACCTTCCACTAAAGTCAGCGAGACTCTACATGAGCCTCTGGGAATTAAGACAGCTGAACCTCCCAGGTAACCAGGGGATTTTCCCAACTGAGATATCCCACTACAGAGAAAAACCATTCGCCTTCAATCCTTCCTGTGTCCGTTGCTCCCCAGGTGTCCTCTGTCAGTTCTTACCCCCGGTTTTGTAGGGGTCGGGGGGCCAAGGGGCTCAGTTCTTCCTACCTCAGGACACGTGGCTTGCCTCTGGTTTGGGGTCACAATCAGATTCGTCATGACAAAGAAGACATTTTCACCCTAGAATAGACAAAGTTAGGCAGGGAGAGTTAGAAAACATGTTTTATTCTTAAAGTACCCGTTAGGAGGAGGATGCAGTTCTCTGCAGGGCAGTAACACCTCCCTCTCTCCTGGTGCTTTTCAGGCTGAGATACCACAGTGCCCTTTGGCTGGATGTTTGTTTGGATGAGGCTGGTGGGTCTCAGTGGCTTTAGGCACTCTGCTCCAGAGACTGCATTTATTTGGTGAGCAGGACCGCTGAGCCCTTCCTCGCTGGCTGCTCAGCAAGCCCTTGTCCTCCTTTTCCATAAGGACATGGTGCCTGGTCAGGGGTCAAAGGCCCCGTCCCCGTGCAGAGCCGTGGGTGTCTGTTCTCAGCCGGGGTCAGGCTGAGCCGCTCGAGCTCTCGGGGCAGCCAGGCAGCAGGACACAGCGCAGGAGCTCATTCAGTGCAACACCACGGACAGGAGATAAAACAGCACAGAGCACTTTAATATGGCTGTAAGAGAACACAAATCCCTTTATTGAGCCACTGGGATGACTGCCTGAGGCGTGCAAGGAGAGACTTGACTGCATCTTCTTCCCTAAAATCCTTATTTCTGGCAGAGTACTCTTTCCCCATACCGGCAAAGCCCCGATATGCCTGGCTGACTCCTCCTCTGGAGCCTTCCCTCCTTTGCACACTTACAGCTTCTGTTTTGTCCCTTCCCTGCATTCAGGCAGAAGTTAAAATAGCTTCCTTTCTCCTGAATGGTTTCCCTTTACCAACCACCCACCAGGGGTCTAACAGTGTGGTGGTTGCTGGCTGATGCTCACCAGGGCAGGCTGGAGCAGGGCTGGATTCAGTATCACAGCCTGCTGGCCTGGCCACATTCGGCTTCATGATGCCATAGCCCAGACATCTGCACCAGCCCAGAGGCAGAGCCCCTGTCTTTACTCAGCACACCCCACTGCAGGGCCTCCCAATAAGCCACCAGGCAGTAACCAGACCACTGAGTCACAGTCTGGCAAGTTAACATACTGGTCAGCATCACCATTTCACTGCTGGCTGTGGGCACCAGCCACCTGCTAAACGTCCCCTGACCTTCACACAGCTTGAACAAGAGGCATTGCAAACGTACTGCCCGGCCTTCCTGCTGCCAAGCACACGCTGGTCTGGGACCCACAGCTCCCACTGAGGCTTTGCATTGAACTGGGGGAGAGGCAGAGCAGACCTGAGTGCTCGGGTCTGGGGGAGAGGCAGAGCACAGACCTGAGTGCTCGGGTCTGAGTAAGCAGGGGCTGCAGCAGGAGGGAAGTGAACCCTGATTCTTACGTACAGACAAGTGAATCGTTCACGCCACCACTTTCTGGCCCGTCAGCACAAGAGCTGGGTTTTCCCCTCACGCCTTTCCCCGCCAGTGGGAGACACCAGCAGGGCAAGCACAAACAGCCCCAGGCTGTGATTCCAGCCTGGTGCTGGGCCACATCTGCTGCTGTCTCTTCCCCTTCAGCATCAGCCATGCATCTCGCTTTGTCCGAGTCGAGGAAGCAGCGAGGCAGGTTCAGCCAGACACGTCTCCATCAACCCTCATCACTCAAAATGGCAGCACATTTTCTTCCCATCTCCCACCCGCTCCGGGCTGTGCCCTGAGTGCCTGCTCTAGCCCAGGGACGGAGGCCAGCAGGCACTTTGAGAAGTCCTACTGAGATCCACGGGACTTCTGCGAGGCTTTGCTTGCCAAGTGGCATGGGCCTTTGCAAGAGAGACAAAGCTGCTTCCATATTTGCTGGAAAGACCTAAAAGAAGGCACAGCACCGCTTTCTTGTAGCCCACCTCCTGCTTATTCATAGGAGAGACTTGGACACATCACTTCAGCCTTCCCACCACCAGCCACGCTGGAAGATGGCCTTTCCAGCTGAAGGGCAGAGACAGTAGCAATGGGATGATGCCAACCTGCGGAGGGACAACGTAGTCTGCGACATCCCACAGCCTTTCCCCCAGCTCCGAGGTGTTGGTGAAGGCCACCCCTTTCAGCTTGGTGATGACAGAGCTCTGCAGGGATGTGTCTATGTCCTGATAGCCTTTCTTGACAACAAACACCCACCTGCAAAGACACAGGAGGCAGTGGTGTTAGGAAGTGGGCTCAGGGAACAGGTCAGCCCGGTCAAGCGCGAATCAAAACACACCAACAATACCAAACCCTCTGCAACCGCTGCTACAAATTTAGAAGAAACTCTTTGACACGGGCTGCAGGTTTCCACTGGATTGGAGAAAGAGTCAGGACCAAGCCTCTACTTGGAGAGAAAAGTGTAATAACTGGTCATGGGGTAAAAACTCAAACCTTCTGGTTCCCTGTCCTGTGCTACGCTCAGCAGCCCTGGTGGGAAGAGGGGAGGGCAGGGCTCTGGGTTCCTCGGGATGAAAAATAACCTAAGCTTTTGCAAGTTGCAGTGAAGAGTGCAGTCTGTTTCACAAATACATGACTTTCTCCCATTTTAGCAGCTATTGGGCTACCAGTCCAGCCACAGACTGGGGAGATGCAGGTGAACTGAGTATCACTAACAGAATCCTGTAAGGAATGTTCTCAGCTGGATGCAGGGTCTCTTGTAAGCCAGCAGGATGGTAACAGCATCCTGCCCTCTGCACTGGGCTTCAGGCTTCTCACCAGCACTCCTGGAAGAGCTGCTTCCTTGCTGAGCAGCCCAGGGGAAGGCTTTGTTTACTTCTCCCCACTGGGACCAGCAAGAACTCCGTATCACTGGGTGAAAACCTCTCTGGGTTTGAATAAAACATCTCCAGCTCCTCCACAATGCTGCCAGATTCAGCATGAAGATGCTGAGATTCAGCTTGAAGATGCTGAGGGTGGCAGGGCAGGTTCTGGGGAAGGATTGCAGGCTAATTTGCTGGCACGGCTGCCCTTTGCAGCACACTAACCCGGAGCAGGGAGAGCCGCCAGCTCGGACTGAGCAGCACTGACAGATGCTGCCCTTCACCTGCTGCTTGGGACAAACCTGATTTATAACGTTCCCCACCCCTGTGAAGTCTCCTACTTTCCTGTTTTCCCAAGAACACCGTTTTTCTCTCCCAGGAGGGCTCCAAAGCAGACCCTTACCTTTTCTGCAGTGAACTGGGGAGGAAACAGTAGCTAGGGCAAGAAACCTGGAGGGGTTTGCTGCTCAGAACCCCCAAGACAGCCTCTGAACAGGAATGGGTATGTAATCAGGACATCAGACTAACACTAACGACCTCTGTGATACGCTGTAAGCCCCCAGCCACAAAGGACCATCGGTGACAGTGACAAAGGGCTGCAGAAGGCAACGGAAGCCTAGGGAGGAAAATAGCCCATATGGCTCAGTCTCTGAACACCCACAGTCACTGGTATCCCTCTTGGATGGAGGATGTGTCCCCAGCAATGGTATCTACAGGATTCCCCATTTAGCAGCTAATATGTGCCAGACTGCCGAGACCTCAGCCCTGCCCTGCTAGCTAAAGCAAGCTCAGGGTCTGTACACCTCTCTATAAATAAACCCAGGATGTGAAAATGACTCTGCTATATTTAATCAGTGAAAGCACGAGCTGTGAGAAAGGTGAAGGGACTTCAGAAGCACAGGCAGCGAGGGTGAAGATCTACAAACCACATTCTGCAAAGCCTCAGAAACTCATGAAGCAACGGCACAGGCATCTCAGAGGCTGAATAATTCCAGGTCTGAGCCTGCATGGAGCGCTGCTGCGTTTGTTAACATGTCAGTGGGACCAGTTTCTCGCAGAACTGGGCCTTTTCTGAGAGGTGCTCCAGCTATCTCCATGCCAGCTCCCCCTACTCTGAAATAAATGCAAGATTTTCACGCTGCCTCAGCCTCCACAGCCCTGGCTGCTGCAGCCCACTCCAGCAAAGAAATCTGCCACTTTGTGCCCCCCCCATTTAGCCTGGAGCATGGCATGCAGACGTGCAGACAAGGCAGGTTTGTCCCAGAGCTCAGCAACCGTGGCCATAAATGCTATTGTTTCGCATGTGACACCCTGAGGTGTCACGGGCTGGCACCGTTCTCACCGAACACAGACATAAAGGCGTAAATAATGCAGTACAAAGCCATAGAGCCATTTGATCTATTTTTAACCCCACGTTAATCTGGAAGGCAGAGCCGAATCTAGCAACCCCTAGCAAAAAAAAAAGAAAAGAAATACCCCTTGTAAGTCTGTCAGACATTACAAAGCCCAGCTGTACCAACAACCAGAGTTAGCTGCATTCAAATCCTAAGGCACAGCAAGCTGCCACGGAGGATCCTGCGTTAAACCTTCACCACAGCAGCAAGCAAAGGCAGCCACGGCAGTGAGTGAGACGCAGGGTGACTCTTACCCCACCAGGTAAGCCAGGATGGAGAGCTGCACCACTCGGTAGAGAATCCCCACCTTCTTGTTCTTCGCAATGACGTATTTCTCTGTCTTATAATCGAAAAGCGACAGGAATAAACCCTTCCAGGCCACCTGCCCCATGCTCCCCGCTCCCTCGGTGCCGGCGGCTGGAGGAGGCAGCGGCGCTCGCAGCTCGCATTATCCACACGTGCCCCGCATGGCAACCCGACACACCAACCCCTCCGCGGCCAGAGCCCGATCTCCTCCTCCCAGCAGCAGGAGGAGAGAGCTCTCGGCGACAGCAACCAGCAGCAGCACTAACACCACATCCTTCCGACGCTGCTTTGCCAGATGAACTCATCCTCTGGGGGAGCCCCCGCCTCAGATTTGCTCCCGAGCTTCATTCCCTCCCCTACAGTCTCAAAAGTGAGCCATGTCGTAGCGTGAAGCCACGCTGCAGCATCCGAGGTGACAGAGCCGTGTCTCTCACTGGTTAAACGTTAACGCTTTGCTTCAGCCTTGACAGGATGACAAAGCACCTGGTAACACTTTGAATTTCTTACACATCCGCCCGAGCAATGAGAACTCGGGTCCTCACTAGGCATCCCAAACACCTCTCTGGTTACTACAGCTTCCCACCTAAAAAAAACCCCAACAACTTAAGAAACTAAAGAAGAAATTCTGCCTGTGGATAAGGGAGCAATCCCCATCACGTCCCACTCGGACGCCCTGCCAGGGCTGAGGGAGGCACACCCAGACACAGAACACCGTCTCCGGTGAAACACCGAAGGGAGAGGAAGAGTTTAACCCCCGTCTCACAGAGGCATTTGCATGGACAAGGACATAAAACAATCATTACTTAAGCCAAGAAGGGTGACTGCTGTCTCCTGGCTGAGGAGGGAACAGAATGAGGTGGAAAATGAAGTAAATCAGGACCTTCCAGCTAAAAGAGTTAATGTACCTCAGCAAGAGGAAAACCAGCAGCAAGCTGGGATCCATACTGGAGTGTGTCCAGTCCTGGGGGGAATCCCATACTGTGCACTGACAGGAGATATCTCCCCAGGGGTTCTTCTGGGATGGGAATGCTCACAGGCTGAATCTACTTGTGTCTATCAGAGACACGAGGTGGTGATTCAGGCATAAAGCACAGGGTTTACTGCACTCATGCGTGAGCACCTCATTAGCTCACAGCTGGGCACCTAATTAGCTCATGGGGCTTTGTCAGGACCGGGAAGGCTCTTGAGATTAGAGAGTGTGGAACTGTGACACACGCTTGAAGGCAGATCAGGAGGCAGCAGGCAGTGCAGGGAGGTGATCTGCTCCAGCACGCACCTCTGCCCTGTGCTGCTCAGAGAATCAGTCTCAAGACCTCTGGTTTTATAAACACGTTCTCCTTCATCCTTCTTAAATTCCCTGTCACATTTAAACAGATGGATCAGATTTTTAATGAGTTGCTCCAAGTCACAGAAGGATCACAAACAGTGTAGTAACGAACAAAACACTAGCCTCAAAATACCTCACTATGTCCCTCATCCCACAGCCATCCCTAGAGCCTCCTCCTGCAGAGCGAAGCAGACTCTTCTCCCGCAGCTGCAAAACTAGAACAGAAATGTGCCCGTGGCCTCCTTTTAACCCAGCAGCTGCTGGGCTCCCCAGCTCCAGCTCCACGTGGGCCATGGCTTTAGCGTGGGGCTCTTTCAGGAGGGACTCGGAGGGTGACAGAGCTGCCCCCTTCTCCTGTGCACCCCTCCAGCAGCTCCTCTGGCTCAGGGTTAGCTCCAGTCCTGCTCCCAAACTTCAGCCCCAGCAAGAGCCAAGGGCTGCTCTTGCTCACCTCTCCCACTCCCCACATCCTCTCCTTTCCCTGTCTGCACACCCCACACGGGCAGCCCCACTTTATCTCACAAAACAAGCTGGCTGCTCCCCAAGCCCCTCCTGGAATCTCTCACTCAAGCAGCTGCTACGCATGGTTTCCCTTTTGCTCAAACTATATTTGGCCATTGTACCCACTGCTCCTCACCAGATGCCTGCAGACCACACCATCGCTAGCTCCAGGCTTAAAGGTCCTCTCTGTGAAAGCCTGAAGCACAAATAAAAAGTCTTAAGACATATAATAACCAAAGGAAACAGGACCCTCCAAGCAAGCACACTGCTTCTCTGCAGGGAGAAAGGAGACTGCAGTGGTCCACAAGGCCAGAAACGAGTAAGAAAGGCAGCTCAGCCCATCTTCCCTTGCTGTTGTCCCTAAAGTCCCTTCTAACTTTGTTCTTTAGACATCATCTCCACTGTCTGGATCCCAGCTTGGTACAGGGAGATTGACCCAGCTCCAGGAACCAGAGCTGTATGGAGACAAAAACAGCCTGAAGGAGCCACTTCTGTCCAGTCTGCTCCTCGATGAGACACTTTGCAAGCGCAAACCGCTGGCTGACAGCCAAGCATCATTTCTGACCGTGGGTCTGGTCCCACAAGAACACCATCTGCTTGCCCTGCTCCTCCTGGAACTGCTCCAGGAACAGGAGTAAACAATGAGTGTATCCCACATCTCAAGATCACCTCCACCATCGCTCCCACTGCACTAAGAACACCCAAGTTCATGGACAAAGCGTCAGTGGAAAGAGGTCAGCCCTTGGTGGCATCTAAAGACACACACACCCCTCTCCATCCCCATCAGTCTTATCTGTCTGGGGGACAGGATAAAATCAGACCAAGAAACCTGCCCACAGTTAAGCATGTGTTGCCTCCTGGCCTGGTTTTACTTAGTGGCCCAGACACAGGTCTGCTGGGCGTTTCTGTCATTAGTTTCCAGGTCAATTAATGCGAGAAACGATTTACACAGGTTAGAAAAAACCCCGCTCCTTGGAGTGAGAAGTGTCTCTGCTGCAGGTGTGACCTGGAGAAGTCAAACAGGCTTGATCACTAAAAGAAGAAGGATGTAAAGCTGATGCTATCCTTGGGTTTTTAGAGGCTTCAAGTAGAAGCACAGTTGCAATAGTTGTTTTTGAAGGAAAAGTTTCGATTTGTATCAAATGTACTCAGAATATTCTGAATATTCACAGGCTCAATTTGTGCTGGTAACGGTGTGGCTGACACGGTCTCACACAGACTGTTTTTATCACCTTCTAGTTTTCACAACCTTATGGGTTTTTTCTTGCCCAGAAACAAAGGTTACTGGTGTGTTTCTCCGATCACCTGTGGGTTGCTCCAGTGTAGGCGATCTCATTCTGGGGTGGGGAGGAAATAAACTAACAAAGTCTAACCACCACCCGTTAAAGACAAAAACCAGTCCTTTCTCTTCACCCTTCTCAAGGGACAGAGGCTGGACTTCTTCTGCAAGATACCTCCCTCCTCGAGTTTTTTCCATGGAAAAAACCAGTTGTGCTGCTTTCCCAGGAGGGCTATTTGCTCAGCCTGGGAATTCTCCCAGGGAGGGTTTTTCCTCTGGTACCGAAACTCTCCCTTCTCTTTTTTTTTTTGTAATCCCTGACACGTTACACCTCTGAGTCCCTCCTCAGGCTGCTTGTGGTGACTGCTCCCATACTTCTCACACGTAGTCACAGGACACACATCCCTCTCTGCCCAGGCTGTTCCTTGTCTGCATTTCCCCCCAACCTGTTAGTAGCTCTTTGGTGTTCCTCTGCCCCAGAGATGAACTCAGCCCAGTCACGACCTCATAAATGCCACGCAAAGGGACAGGGGAAACTAAACTTTAGACCCCTGCCCTGACACGTTGGCATTTGAAACCCCACAGGGTCATGTCTGTCCCTCTATGCTACTGTAACGTGGAAACTTCCCAATAATATCTTAAATCACACCCAAAAAGAGTCGGTGGGTTTTCCTGGCACTGGCAGACAGCCCTGGCCAGTACAGGCCTGATTCAGCAGCCACTGCTGGAGATGCCCGATTTAGGCACTTGTCTTGTTCGCATCCAGTTCCAAACCATCACCCCCCAAGGCATGAATCCTCTCCGTGACCCCAGCTCCACCCTTTGCTGAGCTCTCAAGTGCAAGAGAAACCAGGGGCTCCCCCACACAAGAGGCCTGACTCATCAGGGGCTGAGCCGCTTCTGAAGCACTGGAAATGCTCCTGCAGCAAATGCCTGAGCGATGCAGATGCATCAACCTTTAGAAACAGGCGCCAGAGCCAGCTACTGAAATAGAAAGGAGATGAAGAGCAGAGGATGCAAATAGGAGATAAACTATGTTGGCAAGGAAATGAACAGTGGCAAAGCAGAGATCGACCCTCTCCATTAGTGTTTTTTTTTTCTCATGGTATCATACTTTTAGGGACAGCAAGGAGTTGAGTCGGTTGAAAGAGGAAGTTGCTTTTAAACCACAGCTTGTGCACACAGAAACACACGGAAATGAGCAATATCAAGCATAAGCTGCCTTCTGATTTTCTGAAGAGGATGGGTTGGGATGCACAAACAAAGAAACACGTGCACAACCTGCGGTGAAAACGGTCGTTTCACCATTGCTTTGAGTCACCATTGGGACTTTGGGGTGTAAGAAAGAAGTACCTTGCCACTTGCCAACGAAAGATTGGCAGAAATCAGCCTTTTGTCCTCCTAACTAGCACTGCTGCACATACAGACACAATGGAAATCTTTCTTCAAGGAGCTATTAGCTATTAGATTGGGTTGTGCCTCAAAAGGGAACCTGTGAAAAGTGTTTCCAAACCTGGCTGTAGGAGTGAGAAATGGAAGTGTGCTGAAGCTCCTATATATTCTCTCTTTGGTTCAGCTCATCATTTCCAGGAGAGCCATTTCCAGCCTTTGAATGTGTTCCAGGTTGCTTCCCCAAGTCTTGAATCTCCTGTTCAGCGTGCAGGAGGCCTTGTTCTCATGAGCTGGAGTGTTTATCCACACCTCTCCCCTAACCCAAAGAGAGGGAAGAAAAATACTGCCGATCTAATGACACTAATCCATCGTGCCCTGTTCTGTGAGAGAGCTGGCACCGAACCAGGTAACAGAAATTAAATGAAAATGCATGTAAAAGGTGGTTAGGGTAAGTGCTGCAATAGCTGGAGCAGCAGCATCATGCAGGGCTGTATTGCAGTGTTTTCACCTTCTAGAGTCAGCCAATAAAAGCCTTGTTGGGGAATAAGAGGAGAATGTTAAAGCTGAATGGTTTTAATAAAATTAACCACTGCCTTCAAGGTGAAACCCTGCTCTTGAATATACCAGACTGGTTTCTTATTCCTTTGCCAACACGTATCAATCCTGACCCGGGAAGGTACGAAACTGGTCCTGGCTTGAGAGCTCTATCGGAGCTCACTTTGCTGTGAGTGCTGAGGAAACACCTTCACCCCCTCCTTCACCTTCAGCACACAAACAGCTGGAATGTCTACACTGAGGCCTCTGCCCTTTCCTCTCTGGAATTACCAACGGGGAACTCTTTCCAGCCATGGGAAAACATACGTGCTACTCCAACTTGACCCCCAGAGGAATAGGTTTCATGAGCACCACCTTCACCCTGGCACCTGACTGTGCCTTGGCTCTGGAAGCCGGTGGAGCTGGAAACCAGCTGTGTCTTGGTGTGTCCTGGCTCGGCCGCACAGACCTACTGGAGCCAGTTTAGCCAAGCTGGCAGAGAGAGCAACCTGCTCACTGCAGCCCAGCTCCATTCCAGCTCATTCATCCTCTTATTATAAGAGACAGGAAATTTCTCTTTTGAGCTGCAATTCAATTAGCCTCCAAATAAAGCTGCCCCAACAGGCTCTCAAGCCCAGCAAAGCACTTCGTGGCTCCTATCTGATGCGCTTGCGTCAGCACCCGGCACTTAATGATGAAGAACTACTTATGCCCTTTTCCTGATGAGCTTCCCTAAGCAGCAGACTTCCACTTCACCACCTTCTGCTCACCGCCAGGCCGCCCCACTCCCACCATTCTGAACCTGCTGAGGGAACTGTGACCCATGGCTTGTGAATCTTCCTGGCACGAGAGAGACGTGAGCAGCTGGTATCACCCCTGATTAAAATAGCATCGCAAAATGCATCCTGTCCTCCCCTCCAAGGATACAATTAAAAAGCCATCTCTGATGCATCAGCCCGTGTCAGTCACTGCCCACCTCCACACCTCCTACTCCCTGGTCAGATCACTGCAAAAATAGCCAAAATCTATCAGGTCAATACAAGGAGCTAATATCCAAACCTGGAATGATCCAGAGCCAAACCAGGACTCAGAGCTAAGACAGTGAATGGGGACGGGTGACCAGCACCCACAGAGAACAAGCACCATTCTTGCTCTCCTGAGCCACCAGGAGCACTGAGAGTCCACTCTCCCCAACAGAGAAAGTATAAGGCAGAATACCAAGCCATTCTAGCCTAATGTGGCGTTAGGAGAGACCTGAATGGAAAAGAGTGTAGGACAGGGTCCATCCTAGTCTGTATTTCCTACTTGGGAGCAGAGACCCTCCTTTTCCCATGATGTAAAGATCATCAGTGACGTCTATGGCTCAGAGACCTCCAAGACATCTGCAGCAGCTTCCCTACCCATGACACCCAGACCCCAAAGAGCTGCCAACCCGTTCTCCTGGCTGGGGTCAGGTGTTTAATGACTCTGAAGGAGTCACTTGTGAATCTTCTGTCATCCAGGGCAACAGCATAACTGCCAGAGTGCACGGGAGTCAGGGCCACACAACAAGGCCACAAACATTGACAAGGCTTTTGCACAGGGGACAGCATTCAAAATGCAGATTGCAAACTAATTTAGAAGCAGACCCAGGAAGGCTTCCATGGAGACAGTACAAAACCCCAGCTGTGGTTTGGATGACTGTGAGTCTTGGCAGTCTTGGCTAATCCCTTAAGTGCCATCCAATTACTGCAAATGTGTTTGGCATCTACTGCAGCAATTGCAAAGAATTAAATGGTCAGATGGCACTCATTGGAAATTACAAGTCACAGAAGCCTGTAATGCATTTAAGAAAAAAACATCTAAAAAGGAAGATAACATTACCCACTGCAAGAACTGACCTCCTTGAGAGCCATAAGGGACAACAAAAGAGATCCAAGAAACGGGAAAAACAAATTCAGAGAAGAAACTAGAAAAAAAAAAGAAAAGAGAGAGAGAACAACAAGATGGGGTGAAGGAGACAGGTTTGTTTAGTCTTGAGAAAACTCTCCCTGCAACTCCTTATTCTTAGCACAGCTTCTACAATTAACTCTCCTTCCCTTAGGAAAGTAATCAAAAAACTATAAAGAGCTTCTCTATGCCCAGACTTACCAACTATGACCTCACTGTAGAGATTCTCCAGGTGGTTCGGAGCAGACAGGACTTCAGTGTGACATGGAGAAGGTCTGGGAGGGAGGGCAGGCAGCAAGACCACAACTGCTGAGATGTACTGCAGTCCTTTCACCAACAGTTGTCCACACCATGTGTCACTCAGGGGACGATCTCTCTAGAGCAGTGGAAAAAGCAGACAACATATTTTCCTCCCCTAAAAGCCAGCATGCCCTGAAACTTGAAAATAAGTGAATAGAACAAGAACCTTTGAAAAAGTTTCTTCCTTACAATGCCACAACCTCGGTCAATGCTGTCCCCAGCAGCTCCAGAGGAGCAGCTCTTTCACCTGAAGCTCTTCAAATGGATTCTTACTCTCAGCCCAGCATATTTGGCTTTCCAGGTATTTAATTCCTCATAAAGGTCCTTCCACACAGGGACATACAAAGAAGAACATCTTTGTACCAGCTGTGCCAAAATCTGGAATGATGGAGAGCAGTCACAGAGATGTGCCAAACGCTCAACCCACCTTCTGCCAGCAAGGGTGACACGCAGCCAGGCTTCTCCTGCAAGAATTTGTTTTCAAAGAAGATGCAATTAAAACCTCTACAAAAAAGAGGATTTACAGAAGGGGTGGTGACAGTACAGCTGCCCAGACCAGGCAAAGCACCTTCCTTTCCAAACAGCAGAGAGCTGTTATGAGAAAACCCCTGATGCAGGTGGTCCCTTGGGTCAGGCAATGACTTCCTTCCTGAGCTCTCACCTAGGAGAGCTCTCATTTCATCAACCTTTGCCACCTGTGAGCAGATCTGGAGTAACTCCTTCTCTGTGTGCAGCTCCAAGGAACCCTACAGGGAGTTCCTGTATCAGAAATCAGCCAAGGAGGAGAGAGAAAGAAATTCAAGCCAGAAGAATGGCTGCAGCTGCCGATTGAGCTGGATGCCAGCACAAGATCTCTGCACCCCCTCTTTCTTGTACACTTGAAAGTCACACAAGGTCCTGTATTACTCCAACAGTATCTTGGGGTGGTTCCTCCAAGCAGACAGGCCAGTGTGCTCTGCAGCTTTAACTTCTGACTGTTTGGCAAAACAAATTTAGAGCTAGGACATAGCCAGGCTTGCACAGCCTGCAGAGAGCCCATCCCATGGGGAAGGCAATCCCTGTAATAATAGCCTTGAAGAGATGTATTAATAACACTACCTGGGCACTAGGCAGGAATTTTCCAAGGAAACCTCAACGAAGTCCACAGTTTGCTCGTTAACTTTGGTTTTCCATCAGGCAACACCGGTTCAGGCAGAGGAGACAGGAACTGTTTTGCCTTCTGACGGCCTGAATGAAAGACCCTGTGTTTAATCTACTGCTGTGTGCAAACACACCTCAGATTTGCAGGGTTTGTGGTCAGCCAAACACGACAGAAATAAAATTACACAATTAGGGACCAAGAAAGCCACAGAGAGGAACAGGATCTGTGCTTGTCCTTTGGAAACTGCAAACGCTTGAGGGGACCTGAGATCATTTCCTTGCTGGGGCAAGAAAGTGCCTGACAGTGGCTAGCACCATCCACCGACTTCGGCCAGGTGCCTTCTGTCCCCAAACCCTGTATTTACTGATAATCTGCATAATACCAACACACTGAGTTTGCTCCTTGGTCACCCCATGTCCTGTCACACACGCAGCAGGGTGGATGGCCACACCACAGCTCGCTGCTGGGCTCTGACCCCATTCGGGGGTGGTGGACATGCTGATCTGGGCACTTTTGAAGAACTACGGAGAAAGAAATAAAAGGAACAAGGTATCAGTTGCTTTTCATTCTTTCCAGAAAACGGTGCTGCAACAGCAAATGTTATCCAGGCTGTAAGAACCACCCTGTGCGGTGCTGCCACCAGGCTGTGTCTGGTGGTGTAACCAGCACCCATGAGAAATTGCCTGGAACGACGAGAGCTCGTGGGACTCCAAGAGTCATCTCACGAAAGGCAGTTTCTGAAGGAAGCAAGAGGAGCACAGCACCCTCTTCAAAGCGCTGAGGGCCTCCCGGGAGACGCTGCCAGGAACGAACCATCGGCCTCGTTCTGCAGCCTCAGAAAATAGCACCATATGTAGAGAAGCCACGTCTCCAGTGCGACGTGGAAGGAACCTCACCCTGCACCTCTGCTGGGTCCCAGGCTTTAGCAATGGCAGTGGAGTCTCCTGTGCATACACCCAGTGCCGGGTGTTTAAGGTCATGGTGACACTGCCTCCGTCACCTGAAAAGGCACATCCCAAATGCCCTCAAACCATAGAATCATTCAGGTTGGAAGAGACCCTTGGGATCATGGAGTCCAACCATCAGCCCTGCTCTACAAAGTTCTCCCCTACACCAGATCCCTCAGCACCGCACCTAATCCACTCTGAAACACCTACAACGGAGCGGCTCCGTCCGTGAGTCCGTCCCCGGGGCCGCACGGCTCAGCCGGGGCTCCGTGTCCCCACAACCTTCCTAGAGACTTAGCACCGCTTCACAATCAACCGGGCGCTCCGCCACCGTCACCGGGAACCGAACCCGCAGCGCTCCGGCGGGCAGAACGCGCGGGAAAGCCGAGGGGCGTGGCCT
>VZTM01014691.1:107280-144559 GCA_013400555.1 Jacana jacana
CGCCCGAGCTCAGCTCCCTCGTCCTGTACAGCTCCAGCGTGGAGGGCGGCTCGGGGATGGGCGGCAGCCTGGAGCTCTACTCCCCGCCGCGCCGGCAGCCGCCCGCATTCTCCCGGAGCCCGCCGGAGTCGCCCCGGGGAAGCCCGGAGCGCCTCCCGCCATCTCCGGGGGTTGACAGCGACGCCGGCGAAGGGGCGGCTGGAGAGCCCTGTCCCAAAAGCATGGAGCCGGGCAGGGGGTGGGAGAAGTCAGGCAGGGTTCTGAGGGCATCGGTGCGGGGATCCTGCCGGGCACCGGCTCCTCTGTCCCCGCAGAAGGACGTGTCCCCTCCTCAGGCAGCGCTGCCTCCCGGTAACGGCGAGCCGCTGCACTCTACACCGCACGACGGTGCCACTTCAGACGAACTGTACGGAGATCCAAGGAGAGATTCAATGAGAGGAAGCCTGCCTTGTCACAGCAGCGGAGCCAGTAAGTACCGGCTTACGCCAGTGGTGGTCCTGGACCCTCAGGAAGTGCCCATGTGGCTGATGAGCACTAAATGCAACAAAAAGGCAGATGTTCAGCCCGCCGGCCAGCAGCCACTGTCTCCTTTGGGCCCTCAAGGGATCTTGGAGAATAAATACCAAAGTACCGAGGTGATCCCCGGAGGGGGAAGTACGTGCAGAAAAGCTTGTATCAGTGGCTTCAGTGCCAGCCGGTGGGGGAAGCAAGCAAGGCTCCGTCCAAAAAGGCACAAAAATAAGAGACAGCAGCAGCCTAATAACTCGTTTCTCAGACCACGGGTGAGGCAAAAAGGAATGAAGAAGGGTGCTCTGGAGACGCCTGTAGATGTAAGAGACAATGGCTGCTCGTTCCTCAATAGCTCCCATGCCTGGGGTAGAGTTCGAGCATCTCTGTCCTTCCACAAGAAGAAGAAAGTTGCCACAGAGGGAAGTTTTTGTAACAGTGTCCTTTGTACCCCTTCTATGAAGTTCCAGCTCTCAGGGCACCAGTTGACCCAGTCTGCTGGTATGGCTCAGTGTGGCACTTGGTCTGCTTCCTCCATGCTCCTGCTGGCTCCCAGCAATTCCTCTTCTGTCCTGGAGCTGATGCTTACGGACGCAGAGAAGGTGTTTGGGGAATGCCACCAAGAGGGACCTATCACTTTTGAGGAATGCATCCCTTTAGATAAGATGAAAGATTGCAAGAAAATTGGAGAAGGGGTGTTCGGAGAGGTCTTCCAGATCAACAGTGAGAGAGGACCCGTGGCCTTAAAAATAATTCCCATTGAGGGGACCGAAAGAGTAAATGGTGAAGCTCAAAAGAGCTTTGGAGAGATTCTGCCTGAAATCATAATTTCAAAAGAACTCAGTCTTCTGTCTGAGGAGTCTGTGAATAGGACTGTTGGGTTCATCAGCTTGTACTCCGTGCACTGTGTTCAAGGGGCCTATCCTAAGTATCTCCTGGAAGCCTGGGACACATACCATGAAGTAACGGGGTCAGAAAATGATCGGCCAGACTTTTTTGGGGACAAACAGCTCTTCATGGTTCTGGAGTTTGAATTTGGAGGCAGTGACTTGGAGAATATGAGGAACAGCTTCAGTTCGGTGGCAATGGCAAAAAGCGTCTTGCACCAGGTGACAGCGTCGCTGGCCGTGGCAGAGCAGGGACTGCGCTTCGAGCACAGAGACTTGCACTGGGGGAACGTGCTGGTCAAGAAAACCCATGTCAAGGAGCTCACTTACGTGCTAAATGGGACGACACACACCATCCCCACGGCGGGGTTTCACGTCAGCATCATAGATTACACCTTGTCACGGCTGGAGAAGGACGAGTTAACTGTCTTCTGTGACCTCTCCACTGATGAGGAACTCTTTCAAGGCACGGGGGACTACCAGTTTGAGATCTACAGGCAAATGAAAGCAGAGAACGCCAACAACTGGACGGACTATCATCCCCACAGCAATGTCCTCTGGCTCCACTACCTGTCAGATAAATTTTTGAAATGCATGGGCTACAAGACAAAGAAATTAACCGCTTCCCTGAGGAAAATAAAGGAGCAGCTCGTTAAGTTCCACAAAGAAGTCCTGAGCTTCCAGTCCGCCAGTGATGTTCTACAAAACAGTAGCCTCTTCCAGTGAGCCTGGGAGCACGGCACTGCCAAGAGCTCACCCACTGGTGCTGCCTTTCTCTTTTGCTCTTTTTTTCCTGTCTGACATGTTTAAATGTTAGCACAAAGAAGAAGCCTGACGATCAGTTCCCACTGCGTGTAACACGCCACCAGAAGGGTCTAAGAAACCACCCAAAATGTCTTGTGCTTTTAAGGTGTTACCATGGGTACTTTTCCTGAGGGACGATGGTGGGAGAGAGAACAGGCTTGATGTTTGAGGAGGGGGAGAAAAGGACACCTTTGGCTCAATGTTTTGAATTCCACAGAAGTAGAAGTTTTCTTACTGTAACAGTCTTAGATTATTATTGTCTTTACTCACTGTATTGTAGTGATAATCTGGGCAGTGAGGAGAAAGGCAAATCTTCTTAATCCAGTTGGAAACTGAGGCAGGGGGGAGGGAAACTCCCCCTTTTGACTTTCTTTTGAAAAACGAACTCGTGTTTGGCAAAATTTGTACTTGGAATGATGCTATGAAATGTCAGTCTGTAACATTGCTGCAGTGTAGGCTTTAAACACACTCTAATCCGCAATAACGCGCTCTGCTCTTCCTCTGTAAGGACCAGTGAAGAGGTACTGGAGTAGGAAAATAATATGAAAAAATACCTGTGTTCCAGATGCATTTTTGACTGTGATTCTGTTGTGACCTTGCAGATGGACAGGAATCCCAATCTGTAACCCGAGGGTGGCGTTAAAGCGCTGTTCTCTGTTTCTCTGCAGAAGGAAATGGACGTGGTCAGGAGTGGTCTGTAGCCCGGACTGGGGCTGGATCAGGTGACCGGTGTTTGAAGCTAGACTTACATTAGATTTTCATTCTTTGCTTTAGAGAAGTCCTTTGCTAGCCTTCAGTGCATTAAAGCAACTGGTTTAAAGAGAAAGATAACTCAAAGTAAATTAAAAGTGAGCTAGGTTATTATTAATAACTAGTACAGCCGACGATCCAGATGCATTAACTAATTAAGAGGCAGCATCCTCAGAGTTGTTATAGCAGGGATGCTGCCTGTGCCCTCTGTTTCTGTGTGTGCCTGTATGCAGTCTATCAATTAGATGCATCTTTGAACCTACCTTGAAGTCTGCTTTTTACAAGCCTAAAGCAGTCAGAGACCTTGTGATATGACTCTAGTGTTCTGTCTCCCAGACTTTTGCTCTTTAGAACCACAGAAATGACTTGACAATCTGCAGCACTTGAAATTATTAAGATGGAAATTGTGTTGGAATCTTACCAGGCATCCTCTCAATCTTTTTTTTTAGTCTCTAATTGACTAAAGTAATGCAATATAATTTAATATTCTTAAAGCTTACTTGGTAAGGATTGCAGTGAATGCGTATCTGACATCAAGGACGGGTTCTTCAGCCAAAATGGTGCTATTTTCATTTTATGCTTTAAAAAAAAAAAAAAAAAAAAAGATGAAACAAGATTATTATCTGCATTTTGAGAACTGCCACTAGTGGCTGCACAAGAGGGGTGAGAGCAGTGGCAGTGGTTAAGCCAGGGTGCCAGCCCTCTTGGTGACACAGGGCAGCAGTACCGGAGTACCCCTTAATTACTGCACACTTTGAAAGCAGCCAGTGCCTTGAAATGTGTCCCCACAAATCAATGCTTTTTTGTGTTTAGTTTGTGAACAGGTTGTATTGTTGTCATTAATCAAAACTTAAAGCTTCTGTCCTCACAAAACTGGGTGCTAAATGAATACAGAGACCATCACCTTAGCCTGTGATTGCAGTGAAGAGTGGCTGCCAGAGATGAGGTCTCATTTGCTTTTAAAGAAATTCTCTGTTTAAAATTGCTGCCTGCTAGTCTGTCCCCACAGATTTTTATAGGAGGAATGTGACAAAACCAGAAACCACCCAGAAACTTCCCCACTGTAGAAAACCCCCAAACAGGAAAAATGCCCTGAATTGAGTGTTCTCATCCCAATTGTTTGGAAGGAAAGCTTTACTGGGAACGGAGCTGGACTGGGTATTTTACTCACCTGTCCTCTCTGCTAAGGAAGGAGGGTGTTGGAACCCAGTCGGTCATTTCAGAAACACAGGCTTTGAAATACACTTAAATTAGGACTTCAAAGGGTGCTCTACCTTTTACTGAAATAAGGAACTATTAGCAAAGCTGCACCCAGTGACAGTTCTGTGTCCAGTGACCAGCAAATAGCATGGACATGGGGTAGGGATTCTGGTGTTTCCTTCCTAACTCACAGTGTGTTTTGTGGTGAAAGCAGCTATAGTTACTGATATTATCAGTGATTCCAGGCTTATTTTGGAACATGCTTTCATCTAATTGCCAAATCACTGAAAATTTTGCCTGTTTTGAGGGAAGAAAAAGACATAATAAAATATCTATTCCTCTGTAAATACTCTAACTCAGCAGGATGCTGTTAGAACATGATGGCTCATCTCATCCTGGAAAAATTAGTCATTAAGTGCAGGAATATAAAAATTATCTCTCACCTTGAGAAAATGCACACCAGCCATAAGCTGAATTTGAAGGAATAGATGTTCTGGCCCAATTATAGAGGGAGGAGGCAAGAGCAGCTGCTCAAAATATCATTCAGAGGTGGGGGGAAAGTGAAAATAACGATTTCTACATTGTCTTGAATACTGGCTGCCAAATTCTGCAGTTAGAGGAGAAGACTCAGAAGTTAATGGTATTGGTTGGCCACAGTAAACAGGCAGAGAGGATGGCTGCCAAGAGAATAGGAATGCTCTTTAACGTGGAATCAAAACAGACTGGGAAATTAAACTCGGTCTGTGTCTGCTCCCATAAAATGAATTAGGTACAAATAGCCCCATAAAAGCTTGCAAATCTTAAATCAGATAAATCCAGCACTTGGGTTCTAGTCTTAACAACCAAAATGTTCCTTCCCTTCCCCGGACTCTACTTCAAGGTTTATTTAAGTGGTAAATGAATAGCAGTCTGCAATGGTTTTGCTTCTGGCAGACTGCTGCCAGCTGAAGAGTTCTTCTCTGATCTTACCTCAACAATCACCTTCTTTAAAAGTAGGTTTTTAGGACAGTTCAAGACCATTGTTGTCTTGTACCAGTTCTCCCCGGTGTTCATTAGTGAAGCAGTCACAGTCACTTCTGTAGCATGCCCACCACTGGTTCCTTTCTAGAAGCAGACAGAAAGGTGAGGTGGGTGATCTAAGGGTTATTATTCAGTAAGAGGTCCAGAGCATTCTGGTACTGACTCCCTCCAAATGATTTCACACACAGGATACCGTAATCACCCAATGAACGATTCAATATTCTTCAGGGTCTGTAGGAAAATGCTTTCCTCTTAACAACAAAGGCAGCCATCTGCAAACTTTAACATTTTATCACTTCTGTTTTACATCAAAATAAACTTCATCATAGCTGTGTTTGATTAGCTTTTCTCTGGATCTCCAGGGTAAGTTCAACACTGACATGATGGCTGCCGTTCTCTCAAAAGCGCTGGGAGCTGAGCAGCTCTCTGTTGTGCACCAGCCTAAAACAGAGTCACACCTTCACAGGTACGTGCCAGAATCGTGGCTTCAGGATGACTGTGGTTGTTTAAAACCTTAGTGTTTCCTCTCAGATTTTCTAGCCCAGCCCGGCGAGGCCCATGGCAGCACACAGTTACAGCGTGGTGGGGATGTGCTGCCATGGGAAGGCGAAAGTAAGGTAAACAAAGGGGCAGCAAATCCTGTCTGAGGATTTGGAGAAAACATCTTCTGCACACAAAGATGACATTTTATACGAACACCAAGTGCAAAATCTGGATGCTGCAACTGCTGGGACTCACCGAGTCTGACTTGTCCAAGTTAAATGAGCAGCACGGGTGGTCTCGTTGTTGGCCTTCTTGTAAGACCACTGGAAGCAAACACAGGTCAAGTTAGATTGTAATAGTCCTCATTGTCCTAAGGTAGCAGGTTCAGAATATTTTAACAAATACACACACATTCTCTGAAAACCAAAGCTCTCATCACCTGCAACTAAGGAGAAGTTGGAAATAAAAGACCCTCTAGTGATAAGTCAATCCTAAATCGATGATGTTTAATTCAGCTCCCAGGAGAAGGTCTATTAGCCATTACATGAGCAGTCTTCACTGGGGAAGAGGTTTTGTTAAAGAAATGCCAGCTCTTTACCCCTGGATCACCACAGGGCAATAATACTGATTTATTTTCCAGAGATGGTATGTTTTCCTTGAATAAAGAAGTTCATATGCTGTACCAGCTAATAGGCAGGCTGTTTTGTAGAGATGAGGTTACTCCTTTAGCAATGGTTTTATTCACCAATAGAAATATACTGTCTGGCTGATGTTTCTGAAGAAGATCAACAATAATTAGTGATTATATGTTGGGTGTATAAGGACTAAGCAATGCTGACCGGCACTCTACAATCTCATTAATTGTTCTCAGGAAATAAATGTACCATCAGCACCATAATCCCCAAATACAGTAATTAGTGTTCATTACTGCTCAGTGCTAACTGTTGTCCATTTTCACATCTAAATCCAACATGTGGAGAATATACAACTGCAAAAACAGCACAAGATCTCAAAATCCTTTGTCAGATGCACCAGAAATTGTCCTCAGTGCCAAGTCTGTGAGGACAGCACAGGACTGTAGATTTCAATTTGATCCCAATTCCCATTTTATTACCTTGTTGAGACACTGGGGAAGCTGAGATTGTATCAAAATGTAGTTTTGCTGTAATAATGCTGTTATTTTGGAAAATAAGGATTCTCTTCCAGGTTGAGTCTCATGCTGGTGAGAAAGGAGACAACTGGTCTTGAGCTAGTCAGAGAAGAACAAATAGAGACAGAATCAAATATGAATTTCTTTGAAGTGAAACATTATGGGGAAAATGTTTTAAGAAAGCCTGGCAGCAGGGTAAGAACTGCTCAGTGTTTCCATGGTATTTCACCTGGACGAGGCTGGCCTATTTACAGAAGTTCCAGTTTCTGCTTGGGAACATTCAGAACACACAGAATCCCAAGAGTCTGAAGGAACACACAGCCAAAATACACCAATATGGCAAGAGTTTCAGAATTAAACATGGTGTTTATCTTTCCATTAGATAAACACATTATTTAGTGGTTCAAAATCTCTCCTTATCGACTTTTTTGTTGTTGTTCCAATATAAAATGCAAGAAGAAAACCAAGTCTGTCTGCCATGTCTCAGCCTTTGTGAGCTGCCAAGTGTCTGATTGAGGAGGAGGCACAGGATGTGAACAACTTCTTATTTTTTTTTGTCTAAATGACCTACATTATCGGTGCTGAATTATGGACGTCAAGGTCATCTCAGGCCGAGGGTTAATCGGTTCGTGTTCATCATCACCCACTTGCTCAGAGCTTCAGACAAAGGCAAAAGCCTTGGCAACTTGGACTAAAAGCTTCACATTTTAAGTAATTCTTACCACTGGGAAAGATATGTTTTTTTAATGTCCCTCTGATGCCGAATTAAAAATAGAATCATTACACAGTGCTTGGAACAGAGATTCTATATCTGTCTTTGAAGCATTTCCCCAGCACACTAAAAAATAGCACTTATACACAACCCTGTTCTCCAGTGATCCTACTGTAATATCTTGGAGACCATCATTAGTGAAATCAAAGCCATCCTCAATGGATTGCCCAAAATACTGGAGACATTTCAGGGGCTTTTACTTTTGAAAAGAGAGGGGAAACAGCAACAAATAAAAGTCAGGAAAATATACTTCCTTTCACAAGGTTGTGTTGTTAACACCCCTGAGGTGTAAAATATTGACTCTTAACTTCCTGTAATGAACCAGCAGCGGACAAAGGGATATGCAATTCTCTAGGGAGCAGCTAAATCCAGCTCCTTTCCCTAAGCAGACAGGTGAGTGGTTACAATTAAGCAGAAAGGTGAGTGGCTACAATTAAGGAGCAGCTCTGCTGCAGAAACCTGTGGAGCCACATAAACCACCCGACATCCGCAAGTTTCTCAGCCATCAGTGCAAATGAAGTGGGGCAGTCCTTCCTCCCAGCCTCTGCCACAAAAAACACAAGCTTTTCCCTCTCAAGGTGTTTTGGAGGCAATTCCCAGCAAGACACATACTTGAGAAAAAGGGCTCCTGCTCTCGTCTTTATCACCATTAAAGGTGTAAATGCTACCAAAGAGGAACTGTTTTAAAGTGATCTTCAAGGGTGGCTCCAACTGCAATATCCTCATACCCATCCCGTTGATGTCTCAAATATTGGCCACTGTAAGCCCAAACCTTGCCAAAGGAGAGGTCACCTGCTCATTTAAATCTCTTTTCAAGGTGAATGAAGCAATCAGGAAAACATCGAGGAAGGAAATCCATCAGCAGCACGAGTAGCTCTTACATATAAATCAATCAATCAATCTTACTGCACGTTTATAATGCTTGAACATGAGCAATAAAGCCCCAAACGATATAATAAGAAGTTTAAAATACCAGTTGATTCTGGGAACAGAAGTGTGATCCTTCTGCATCGAGAGGACGCTACTTCTCCCCGAGCAGCGGTGTCTCAGGACACTGAAGGACCGTCTCTTCTTCAATCCGTAGCGGATCGAGTTGATCCCCAGCTTGTTTCTCACCAGAATCCATCCCATCTTCTCCCTCCTATTACAAAGATAAGCCACAAGAGGGTGCGCGTTATTTGACTCCTAACCTGCCCAGGCTGTTTTCTGCTTCCAACCCCTAGCAGCATACCGAAGAGGGTTTCTCCCGCCGTGCTGCTACAGCTCGTTTCTCATTCAAACGCAATTAACTCAGATCCTATATACTGTTGAACGGACCCTGTAGCCAGGCCCACAAAACCATTTGTTTTCTCTGAGTCCCAGGAAGCCAAAGCTTCAGCAGCTGCCTCTGTACACGGTTATCACAGCCCTGCAAAGATCGCTGCCCGGCAGAGCCAGGTCTGCACCACCAGGTTACCCAGCTAACAGGGGAAGGCAGTGATTTTATCCCCCTGCGCTCAGCGTACACCTGAAGTACAGCATGGCTTTATTTCTTCACTTATTTCTCTTTTCTATTTATCTATATTTATATATTCATGTAGTCCCACGACTAAGAGAGGGCGGACGGCTTCACCCCGCGGTCCTCTACCATACAGGGAGAGCACATTCAGTGAGAGCACAAAGGAGGAATGTTTTATTTGTCACTACTTAGGCATGGTTGGAAAATCCCCAACATGGAGTGTTTACGCTACCAGTGTTTTTACCTTTGTCTCCAGGCGATGGACGTAAACCCTTCCGTCTTCCCCTCGACTGCGATAAAATGGAGCTCCAATAACAAGGAGAAGGTCTGACACCCCGTCAAGGTTCACATCCCGTGGGCAGAGCTCAGATCCAAAATAAGACCCAACCTGTGCTCCAGAAGAAGACAAGCAGCTCTTTCGCTGGAATTCTCTATATATAGCTTTGTAGAGTTAGTGTCCTTTACAGCAGTAAGGCAATTTTTAGAACAAAACATCACATATCTACTTATATGTGGATTGTTTCCTATTATTTATTTTATTACAGCCATCCTCAGGGACAGATCCTGTAACTAGTTTAGCAGCAACAAAATCATTACTCAACAATTTGACAGAGGAAAAAGAATACCACAGTAGACGAGCTCTTTCCCCACGAACCACGAGAACAGAACATAAATATAGCACACACCTCACTTAGCTAAGTTTTTCCCCAGTCTTTTTCCAAATTTCCTTATTTCTTCTGCTATTCCCAAAGCATTATGGAGTGCAGAATCCGTATCTGGCTACATTGGATGCTTGTGTAAGTGGTCTGGAGGAGAAAATGCAGCCCCCCTGGCCCCCACTGGGAGAGTGAAGGATGGTACCTGTTCTCGCAGGGCTGGTTGTAAGGAGCCATCCTGAACCACCACCACCTTCCCTCTCAAGGCTGCACCGTGAAGCTCCAGCCACGCAGGAGGGCCTGTATTCTGTGTGTACTGCTGCAGAGGAGATTTGACTACGTTGGGTCACACACTTTTGTAATCACCATAATTCCTTGTGGGAGCCCTCCTGCACCCTCATGAGCAGTGAAGCAGCAGCAGAACGTACGGCTGTTTTAGGAGGGTTAAAAGCAGAACCACGTACCTTATCCAAGATCTGACCCCAAAACCAGCCTGTGCAAGCTCCTACTGCAGAGCATCCCCCTGCAAAACCTGAGGATGCAGCAGAAACAGGGTGAGGCACTTTCTTCCTATTTCTCAAAAGGGTCTAATGGAATAGAAAGGTTGCTGTTAACCTTCTATGCTGATAACAGTTGGCTGCAGGGTTGAAATCAGCCCATCTAAAGCTGAGTAACTGGTCAGCTGGACCAGATGCGATTATCCACAATTCATTTGGGGCCTTTGGATTTTTGAAGGCATTTCCCACCTGCAGAAGAGATGCAAATCATTCCAAAGAAGCAGCCTTTAGAGTCTCTTTGCCCCCACCTACTCCATTCAACACTTTGTGGTACAAACCTCAGCTCCAGCCCCTGTGGGTAAACCCAGAAACAGCACTTGCTTTGGAAGCCGATGAATTGGACAGTCTCAGCATCTCCTGGAGCCAAACCTTTACAAAACCTCTTCATGTAACTGGTTGGTGCTGGGTTCGGTATTTACACCTGTGTTGTACCCAACCATTAATTTTGTAAATCAACAGGTTACAAGCCATCATAAAATTGAACATTTTCCCATCCTGAAAGAATGAAAAGAGCTAGCAGAAAGATTCTTTGAGGAGACATAGAGCATGTCTGAACCCAAACTTCAGACTTCAAGACAAAGCTTTGTTGACCAGCACACACAGAGGCTAATTTTCTGGCCAAGTTAAGAATAAATCAGAAGTTTTGTTCTGAAAAACTTAAAATTTTAAGCGTGTACTTCATCTACAAGCAACAAACAAGGACCTCTCGGTTCTGCTATTTTGCCCTTGGGTGGGTAGGCCAGAAAACCTCCTTTCTATTTATCACTTCAACATTTTCCAGAATGAAGAAACAACAATCACACTTTGTGGAGCTAAATTTGACTAGGGTTAAGTACTTTGCTAGATTGAGTCATTCTAGATAGATTTCTCTAAACTCTGTACAAGGAAGAATCATAGAATCATAGTGGTTCCAGGCTGGAAGGGACCTCTAGGGTCATCTAGTCTGACCTCCCCACAGTCAGCAAGGACACCCCCAGCTAGACCAGGTTGCCCAGGGCCCCGCTGACCCTTGAATATCTCCAGGGAAGGGGCTTCAACCACCTCCCTGGGCAATCTGTCCCAGTGATCCACCACGTTCAGAGTAAAGAACCTATTCCTAATGTCCAATCTAAATCTACTCTTCAAGTTTGAAGCCATTGCCCCTTGTCCTGTCACTACAGGCCTTTGTAAACAGATCCTCCCCAGCCTTCCTGTAGCCTCTTCAGGTACTGGAAGGCTGCTCTTAGGTCTCCCCAGAGCCTCTTCTTCTCCAGGTTGAACAACCCCAGCTCCTTCAGCCTGTCCTCGTAGCAAAGGTGCTCCAACCCCCTGAGCATTTTTGTGGCCCTCCTCTGGACCCGCTCCATCAGGTCCATGTCCCTCCTATATTGAGGGCTCCAGACCTGCACAGAGTACTCCAGGTGAGCCTCATCAGAGCAGATTGAGATGGTCCTATCTACTGAAAGCACGACTCTGTTCCAGGCAGTTGGAGAGTGAGTGGATTCAAGGCATGGACTGTGGTAGATGTAGGAAGGAACAGACACTGGCACACAACTGACACTGCAGAGATTGTATTAGCATTTCATACCGTAGCTTTATCTTTCACCTCCCTCTGTGATACTGCTCCCTTATTTACTGGAACCAGGCATGGATCAGTTTCTCCTTTTCTCACCCCATGGCGCTACCAAACAATGGAAGGAAGATACGATCCCAGAACATTCCCTACTTACCCCATTGGCACAGCTTGATTCCTGCCATTTGGGGAGGAATCAGGGGTGGGGGTGAGGGGGGGACTGTTATGAGTGTCACAGAAATCACTTTTATTTGTTTTGCTGTTGCTGGGCAAGTGACTACGAGAACAGGCTAGGATGTGGAGATGTATTTACATTCCTTGAGCAATGAAACTACCCACCCCCACAGATCCACTCTGTAAGTTAGGGAGAAGATAGAAGTGTCAGGAGTGGGATTTCTTCTACCTGAATCAGAGTCTCTCTCTCTCCAGTCACTGTTCAGATAGATCTGTGCTCCACAGTGCACCACAGCAAACCTGAGCTGGAGAAAGCCGATGGCAAAGCCAGAGCTGGTTAGACAAGGTCTAAGGCAGGATCCCCAAGTCCCTCAGAGTGCCACATTTAGTCCCAGACTTGACTGCACAAACACCGAAAGCACATATTGCAATAGGTGCATCACTTGTCTTCATCCCTCTGTCTCCACCACGCATTTGCTTTCTGGTGATCCCTTCTGGATCGGTGCCTGGAACTGACTTCATTTGCTTTGGCTCAAGACAACAATTTTGCTGTCTGAAGTCCCTGTATTTATCTATCTGGCTGGACCTTTTGTGACCACATGGCTCAGCCTCACTTTGTCCCCAGGTTTATTTCAATCATTTAAAGTAAGAGCTTATAAACCCCATTCCCCATTTTCACGTGTGCTGTTTTAAGGTGCCCTGAGAGATTTGCCCAGTGAAATATCTGAGCGTGCTTCTGGCATGAAAACCCACTCCTAGCTCTTCCATGTCTCCCTCCAGCTCCTCCTCCCCCTCAGCTCACTACCATTTAACTCCCCCACTGGAACACGTAAAATTATTACCCGTGTCGCTGTGAAGTTTAAAAAGCAACAATTATGTCAGCTACTAGACTTTGCGTTCTTCATTAGAGCTCTGACCCATCCTGCCCATCAGATTAGGAGACTCTGAGGAGGTTCACACACCTTCAAGCATTTCTGCCACTTTGACTTCATCATATTGAGGACAGAGGACCTGGCCCATTGGAAATCACCCAGTTTGGTGTTCGCTGATCCACCCAGAATGACAGCGGCCTCTGGTCCCAGTTCTGTCAGTGCTGCTAAACATAAAAGGACATTCCAAGGGACATCTAAACTGCCTAACGCTTAGAGAGGGTTGAAGAATGTTGAAATGTTATTAAACAATCAAAATTTGACCACAGCACCATCCAGCCATTCCGAAAGCGGGTCTAGCTGGTGGTGTGGTCTATGCTGCAGCGACAGGTTTTATTGTTTAGAAACCTCTGTCAATGATTGTTCCATCACAAATACCCTTCACAGCCTCAACCTTTTCCCTCCCCGGCTCTCTCCTGCCACAGGAACAGAAGTTGCTTTGAATTCAGCTAATCCAGAAGGAAGTAATGCCTGTTCCTCTCCAGTTCCTACCTTTGCAGATGGGGTTGTTCGCTCTCCACAAGCTGCTGGTGTCAGTAGTCTTGCCTCTGCTGGTTTTAATTTGGTCTCAACTAAAGAATTGAAAAAGCAAGCAAAAAAACTACTCTGTACCTTTTGAAAATACTCTTCTAATTAACACACCTTAAACTCGGGATCTGTTTCTACCCAGGTTCCCAAATTTGCCGGAGACCTGAGGGTGAGACCGGTCATGGCAGTTAGAGACCTGAAGGTGGAACGATAGCAGCCGGCTGTGTCTCATTTAAACTTCTCAGCTTCTTTGTGACTGCAAGAAGCAGAGCAACACTACAGACACAGTCAGACCACCTCTGCTCCCTCGACCAAACACCCCAAAGCCCAGTCAAGTTGGAAGGGACAGCCTCGAGCGTCCAGGAACTTTTAAAAATCCCAGTAGATTTTGTCCCATTCATCCACTAAGAATGTCAGGGCTTTGCTAAATCCTGGCTTAAGAGCTGAACTTTGTAACCCTTTATCATACACAGATCTACAGATGCAAAGACCTACTAAAAGGTAAACTTAATGTTACTGAAAGGTCATTTTCAGCTGTGTCTCCACTTCTGTCCACCAGCACTCTCAGAATGCCCCTGGCCCTCGCAGACACTCCTGCACAGATCACTCGGTGTTCCCCTTTTATTTTGGCTGTTGTTGTCAGAAACGGTGACATTCTACAGCAGGATGCCCAGGGTACGTTAAGGCATTCTGCAGTTCTCCCCTGGACCACCAGTTCTTTGGTTTCTCTGATCCCTTGTTTCTCTGTACCATTGACACAAGTCTGG
Source organism: Jacana jacana (assembly GCA_013400555.1). Taxonomy (NCBI): domain Eukaryota; kingdom Metazoa; phylum Chordata; class Aves; order Charadriiformes; family Jacanidae; genus Jacana; species Jacana jacana. The sequence goes on from VZTM01014691.1 coordinate 121,515, forward strand.
GCCAGGCTAGCACAGAATCACTCCCAGTCAAGAGAAGTGCCGAGAAGGTGTTGCTCAGATGGAGTGTGTTGTTATTACAAGTGCTAAATGAGCTGAAACAGCAAATGCTGAGCCATGAGAAGAGTTACCACATAGCAAATCCTGGAGGGTGGCAGGAGGGGAGGAAGCCTTTCAGAGATGCAATTCTCTGACCAGAAAGTGTAAATTTCCCAAGTGTTCTCAGAAAAGAGCGCGATAAATCCCACAGATGGTTTCTAGCTACTCTCCAACCCCCTTCCTCAGAGGACCCCCCTCCTCCCCGGGTTTAACATTTAACAACCATCCCGTGGCACTCCACGTCTCACGGAGGAGCCCAGCTGAAAAAGATCACATCAAAGGAGGAACTGAAGAAGATGCTGTTTGTGCTCAGATTTTAGCAAGAGCCGGGTGCCAGGAGGCAGCCACAGTCACACCTTCCTGAGGCTTCGCTGCTCCTGGCCAGCCCCGCTTTTATTCGAGCTGCTGAAGCAGATGGGAGGTTGCAAAGCAGAACAGTTTTCTTTTAAAATGTCTTTTTCTTTTTTTCTTTTAAATCTTTTCCTCTCCAATTTTATTTTCATTTTAGTCCCACAGCAACAACAGCATTTCTTAAATACAGCAAAGAAGAACAAAACTGCCAGCCAGCCACAGGAACAGTCCAGCTGGGGAACCTGCCGGCTGTATCGCTTCAGAACCAGCTCTTTGGAGCTTATGCAGCCTTACATAAAGCATCTGCTCTTTGTCCAAGCCCTTTTGCTTGTCACATTTCAAAGACTCCTTTTGCTGGCTACGGAGGCAACGGAAAGTATGCTCGGTTGCAAGCAGGGGTCACAAAGAGATGAAGAGGGAGGGAATCAAGGGAGATGCAGATACACCTCCCCGTACCGGCTCCAGCTGCAGAGCATGCTTTGGAATAGAAAATAGGGGAAAAAAACCCAACAATAAAATAAAATAAAACAGGCAAAGCATCAGAAGAACAAGAAAGTCTTGGTTCCACCTATATCCCTGAGGAAAACGGCCTTATAGGGAATTGGGAACCATACAAAGCAGACATGAAGCTTCTTCTAAGCAAATTGGACAGATAAGGAGGGAGATAGATCACTGCTCAATGGGGAGCATTTGGAGCCAAGCAGAGAGGTCACGGGGAGCAATGGGCAGACCAAGTGTGCTCAACAGAGGAGGAGGAGGTGGAGTGTGGAAGCAAAAAGGTCTGCTTTCATCTCCCAGGCCTGCCAGGAGCCAGACAACTTCCAATCACAAAGGGGAGAGTTTGAGCATCCATAACCCTGCATGGAAAGGAAGGAAAGGCACTGGTGTCTTTTCTTCATGGCACTGCTGGGCCTTCAGAGTGTCATACAGAGCAGAGAGAGGAGAGAAACTGCAGCTCTTCCTTCACTGACCTTTGCAAAAGCTTTGTGTTTGCTCTGACAAGAGCCCTGCAAAGCCTCCCTGTTTGCACAGGGATGGCTGCACATGCAGGTGGGGTTACTGGTTACAAAGGGCAGAAAGGAGAGGATGCTTCATCTGTTGATAACTTCTTGTGAAAATGACTGTAGTGTTTTCTGACAGAACATTACGATCTCTTAAGAGTGGATCCCAAAATCCTGTTGGGCCTTCAAAGCTATGTACCAGCTTGTAAGTCCTTCCTCTTGCAAGGAACCACAGACATCCCCCCAAGTAAACCCCAGACAGCCTTCCTGTTTGCAAAGTCACCAAAATGGGAAGTGGTGAGACCAAAGAGGAGCCTTGTGCATTAAGAATATAGAGAACTGGGAGGTTACTGACATTAATCTCAGCAGTGCTGACTCGCCTCTCACTGCAGAAGTGGTAACTCCTTAAAAATCTCCTTTTTTCCATAGAATACACCAAAGAACTGTGCAACAGCCTGGGCACTGCTAAATCTTGTGACCAACCTGACATCTCTGTTTGCTGCATGTCCCTGTCTCCTGTCTATCATCCTTCATTCAGGAGCTTGAGAGGGTTGGGACCGGTGGTCTCTGTTATGACTGTGGAGCACAAGGACACTTGATGTTTAAGAACATTTTTGATGCAGATCAAAAGCTAAACTAACACCGCAGGCTTAAGAAAGGGATTTAAAGAGAAGCAGGTTCAAGGAGCAGCTGAAGAGGCAGGTTATCTTGAAAGCAAGCTGTTGCAGCCCACAGCTCTCAAAAACACTACCAGAAAGCAAGATTTCTCCTTTGTTGTTTATTAGTACTGCAGGCAGGGATGGCATATCTGATTCTGCATCTCTTGAGAATCTCGAAGTGTCCCTACCACAGCAAAGCACCAAGCACAGCGGTCGATTACTATATGCCAGATGATCCTTTTGTGCACTATGAGCACCTTGCCAAATCTTGGGAACACTTAGGACAAAGCCATAGATGGAAAAAGCAGCTGAAGGCTTCACAAAGCAAGAAAGCAGCAGAAGCTGGACTGAGAAAAGTTAGTTACAGTTCAGAGACCCAGTGCAGTGACACTGCAGAGGGAATTGCCCAGCACAGGGGAAGAACCCAGGTGAAGTGACAGGGAGTAAATTTCAAAAGCAAGGCTTTTGCTGCCAGCCTCACACATGCAGAAAGCAGCAGGATTGAGACGATTGCCTCCACCAGACAAACCTCCCAGCTTCACTTGCTCAGAGCAGAAATGTGAGATGGGAGATCCTGAGCTGCCCAGTTTATCCTACTGAAGGAAAGGTGCTGCCAGCACTTAGAGCCTGCAGCTCTTTCAGGGTTCTCAGCAGCTGTTCCCTGTATGAAAGGTGCATCCAATGCAACATCGACTGTCAGGTTTTTGGATGCAGCCGCATAAACTGACATGAGGTCATGAAAAACAAGAGTTGACTGGTGTGGCAGGGAGGTCAGCAAAGTGCTGGGTGAAATGTAATCAGGAATTTGATGAGGTTCACACTGATCACATCCTCTCTTCCTTTTGAGAGAGGCCAAAGCTCTGAAAATATATCCAAGGCTGAACATTTTCCATTAAGTAGACTTGCTATATTGACAGTTTGCAGAAATACTACAAGTTATTATTTTTAAATATAGGCTGAAAGTGAGACAGCTCATTTTTATCTCCTTTGCACAGAGTTTAAAGCACGGTTCCCATCCTGCCTGAGGCAGTGTACACATTACAGAACGCAACAAGGTCCTTGTAATCGTTTACAGCGAGACAGGATGCCCACTAAGACTGGCAGGAAACATTAACACTAATGCATGACGCATTTTGGTCCATCTGTCTCTCGGGAGCCACACGCAGGATTCTGCTTTTTGCAGAGACAGAGCAACCTGTGTGAAAGACAGATGTTTCAGACATTCACCACGTGAAGTTACAGGTCCAGGAAACCCACACCACTTTCGTGCTCTTCAGCCAACGTGCACATCCTCCAGCTGATTTCACTGTAACGCTGCAAATTGTGGGTTCTGACGTGGGCTGCAGGTCCTGACACAGACTCATGGCTCCTGGCAACTGAGTCCACACACGTCTCACACCAACGGTGTTTCACACAGGAGCCATCTCCATCCTTAGCAACTTTTTACGCCTCTTTTGCTTCTCCGCAGCAAACAGCACCGCCTTCCCAAAGGCCGCTCCCTGCTCCCCCTGTGGTCTTGCTCTTCTACTTTTAGACACAGTAATAAGAAAGTGTCAGGCAGAGAAAGTTGATTAAAAAGAGTTTCTTCAGAGGAAATTAATGCCTAAAGTGCATGAAAATATTTCAAGCCACAGGCTGAACCCACAGTCTTCAAAGAAATGCACTTTAATAAGTGATAATGCCTTCAGTTTTTTTCCAGCCACTACAGGAGGAACTACTCCTTTGAAGATGGAAGCAAGGTAGCAATCCAGAAAACCTGCTAAAGATTTCTGGTTTGTCCCTCTAGAGGTATCATCTCGGTGGCTGATAGCTGGGGCTGCAAAAGCGACTGTTCCTCTGAAACAGCCGGTCTCAGTTGTTTCTGTGGCATCCGCTTCCATGATCTCGTCTCTGTAGCAGGAAACCAAAAAAAAGCAGCCCTTTGTCAGCAGGAAGCTGGCAAAGGGACCCAGTTTTTAGAAAGGAGCAAGTTTAGGAGAAACCCAAGATACACCAAGAGAGCATTACAAGTGTTGCAACCTCCCCAGTCCTAGAAAACTGGCATCTCAGAGGAACCTACGCTGGGGGAGCAGGAGGTTGTGTTTAAATCCAGTGGAGCTTCTGCTCAAGCCCTACCAGGCTGAATAAAATATCTCTGGAGAAAGTAACAGCTCTGTTTTCCACAGAGTTCCTCCCCAGGTGTAACGAGGGAAGCAAACAGAATTATCCTAGAGAGAATTTGACAGTCACTGCTGTTAGTGCCCTGACTTGCGCTACAAAAGCCCTGTGATTTTAACACTTGCAGTATGTGTGGACCTAAATTTTACTTTTCCTAGAAAAAGCACCAGGCATTTGGGCTATGGACTCAAAAGGAACAACAGCCCTTGCTTTTCTCAGCAGCGTCTCCTGCCCATTTCTACCAGAGGTATGTAGGAATGGCAGCTCCTTCATTCTCATTCCCTGGTCCCAAACTCTGACCAGGTCCATACCTACCCTAATTCTTTAATTTCTCAGCTCACAAGTGATGCTGCTACTCCTGAGGGATACTGTGTGGAAGCAATTCCATGAGTAAGCTGGCCTGCCTACAGTTTCTGTCACCAAAGACATAACATGCCAAGAGCAGTTGCCGAGCAGGAAGCTAAAAGGATACTGAAGACATTTCTGCATTATTTAATTTACCTTCTGGATTTATTTCTGAATCACCGGTGTTTCCAGGGTCTTCCTTAAGAACTCCCACATCTTTTGCCCAGTCTGTCCATTTAATTTCTTCTACTCTGCAGAGACAAAATGCAGAGAGCACAGCATTTCAGTCTGTACCTCACTGTCCTGCAGCATCCAAGCCCGCTCACCTTGCCTGCGCAACAGTTCAGCTGCAGCAGCAACATGCTACAGAGCTTCTGGTTTTTACTAAAGCTCTTCTAAGCTCCACAAGGTAAATACCTTCTTTCCTTGCATATTGTGTGCTGGTTGGTGCTGTTTGTTTTAAAATACTCTGGTTCCTCCCAGGGAATACATTTAATACAAAGGAGAAGGTTCCACTTTCTGTACCTGCTCCATACTCCGTAACAACCTGGGGTTACAGAACTTGGGGGTCTGGTTTGCTGGGTGGGGAAAGGTTGCCCTGCTCTCCCACACCCTGTACATGAGGAATAGTGCTACCCCCTCGTGTTGCACTCAGCTTGCACGTTCCTGAGTGATGGGGCCACCAGCCTGCATCCCTCCCACCCACCACAGCCTGCCCTGGGCACTGCTATCTCTGCCTCACTGCAGACACTGCCACCACAGCCACTTGCACAGATGTGGGTTAAACAGGACACTTTCTGGTGACAGCACGTCTTGGTGACAATGCTGGTGGCTCAACTAGCTCTCAAACTTCCATCACTGAGATCAAAGAATTTGCACATACCCAGGAACACGTGGTCGAGTCACTCTGTTCACACACTGAAATTCCCTGTGGTTCAGAGCTATCACAGCTTATGAATCGCAGGGACCCGTGACTAAGCTGGAGTGTAAGAGGGAACGGTACATCTGTCTTACCTGAAACACCATCTCTCATCTTTCTTATTGAGGCCCACTGACATGAAGCAGCCAGATCTCCTCTTCCCACCTTGACGCCACAACCAGGCCTTCTCTATTTCAAGAATAGCAATGGCCCTCTGAAAGAAGCAGCCCATGTCAGGGAGAAAACAGGGTATACAGAGCACAGCCCCTCTTTTTGATTAGATCTTCCCCAATCAGCAACTACTTTGACTGAGAAAATGACTTTGGAACTCAGTCCCAAAGTACTCCTTAACTTAATAGTACCAGCCAGTTACTTACTGGCTCAGGTTACTCGTGCACATGGACCTGGCCCAGCTGGTTGCCATGCAGGGCAGGACGAGTTTTAAATGCATCTCAAAATGATGCAATTTCCCCCAAGAGTGGCAAATTTATTTAAAAGATAAGTTTATAGCTGAGGCTTAGGCCAAAGACAGGCCCTGTCATAGAATCAAATCACAGAATCCTCATGGTTGGAAGGGACCTTTGAGATCATGGAGTCCAACCATAAAAAGCAAACAAACAAAAAACCCCAAACAAACAAAAAAACTCTACACACAACAAACCCCCAGAAACCACCCCACCACCACCACCCACTGACAACACCACACCCAAAAAAAACCCCCACCATAACAACCAGCACCACAGCCAACAATCTCAGGCACTCGAGCATGCCCTGAAGTGCCACATCTACACGCGTCCTAAACACCTCTAGGGATGGTGACTCCACAACCTCCCTGGGCAGGCAGTTCCAGTGCCTGCCCATCTCTGGTGTGATGGGAGTTGAGCAGGAGTCTGATCAACTGCTGAGCAGCACCATCTCTCACCTGCAGCTTCCAGACGCTTTTGCTGTAACCAGAAATATCCGTGACGGTCTCGCTCATGAGCGCGATCAGCATGTTGAGCAACAGGATGTAAGTGATGATGACAAAGAGAAGCAGGAGGAGCATGACAAAGTATCTGAATCTGGCGTGTTCGTGGAAATCCAGGTCCCCCATCCCAATGGTGATCTTGAAGAGCTCCAGGGAGACACTCAGCAGCCCGCCGTACATGGCATGGCTCCCAGCGCTCTCCAGCTGAGCCAGTGACTTGTTGTGAGAGACCGAAGGACCATCCCCCATCAGCGTGACCAGAGCTACGAGAAAAAACAGAATTTGAATCCTCCTCGGAAAAACTTGCTTCTTCCAGCCCAGCCTCCAACATGATGCTGAGCGAGTCCTTACCTGCAGCAAAGCCGAAGAGGAAGATCATATAAACCAAGAGGAAACGCAGCAGATCTCTTAGGATAGTCTGAAACACAAAGCAGGAGGGAGTGCCATTCTTTACCTCATATCAAATTGTGAGGTAAAGGTGATCTCCTGTTCTGCTGCATCATAAACCAACCCCAGTAATCCAGAAAGCAAGTTGGAAAAGGCTTATATCCAGTTTAAGAAACTACTAATAAACATTCAATTACTTCCAGGGATAAGTAACACCGTTGGTAGCTTAATCTGGGAGCATTTCATCACAACCTCTGTGTTAGGTTTGTATGAATAGGTTCTTTGAAACAAACATTGAGTCAGTTCCCCCAACACACACGTCTCTTTCTTTTCTATCCCCACTGGGTGTCACACAAATGGTGGTCAGAATTCTTCCCTGGCACCTCATTTCACCTGCTCTGTCTTGCCTTTCTAGTCCCAGACTCTTTTACAGACCTGGAAACGCTTCTCAGCCCGAGCATCACAGTTCCAGAGAACTTGCACTGATTTTGACTGCTAGTTTTGAGTTGGTTTATGACAAACAGGTAAGTGTCAGCTGCTCTCACTTGCTATATTCAAAGATGGCAAATGAGGGGTTTGCTCAATTGTACTTCCTTGAAGACCCTGATCTAATGGCCTCCTGCAAACCCTTTACTCCCATGGTCAGTACATCAACTCCATTTGTGGTTCTCCTGATCCTGAGAGAATAAAAATAACTGCAGGACTTCTCTCAGTTCCTCAGACCCAGAAGCTCTTCATACAAAGCTTCTCCCTGACTACTGACCTTCTGTATCATGACGCTGTAGATGCCAGTGCGCTGAAAGCCCCGGGTGTAATACAGCATGTTCACCCATCCCAACAGCAGGGAGAAGACCATCACCGCCACATAGTTCTCTGAACTGGCACCATACAGGACTGCTGACAGAAGCAATGAGAACGCCTGGATGAAGCTGGAGAGAAGCAGAACGAGTGACACGGTGACCTACCTCAACAAAAAGGCCCGTTTGCAGATCTGTGCTGTTTTGCAAGGAAAAGCAAACATGTTTTTATGAGGCTACGTGGAGCCTATATAGCGGCAGTTAATCAGACGCGTGGTTTATATAAGCAAACCCTGTTACAACCAGACCCATAACTTGCTGCAGTTTTGTTATGAGCTGGTTAATCTCACAGGATGGAAACTCTGAACTGCTCGATGTACCTCCCACAGCTGATGTTTGATGGAAAAGAATTTAAGACTTAGGAACACATGCACACACACACATGCATCTACACACATTTCTCCTCAGGAGACCGAGAAGCTCTTCTCCTTTTAACCAAATCTACGAGCCACAGTGACTGTGTGATCAAAAACTTGATCTCTTCTTCTCACACGTTTATGTTCTGAACCGTGCAATAATTGAGGGTCTGACCTTCGCTGTGTTCAGCTACAAATCCAAGGACAGACCCTACCCAAAGTCCATTGCAACAAAGAGTTATGAGAAGATGCAGCAGGTAGGAGAAGCAAGCAGGGAAGGGACGGAAAGAGGAGACAGTGGCAGAGAATCCATCTTTCCTGCTCACCATCTCTCTAGTAATGTTAAGTCAACTTAGCTGCACGCAGCAGAGAACCAACTTCACCCATGCTTTCATTGTGCAAAAACCCTCAAGAGACATACATCAAGATCTCAATGCAGCTGTCAGAACACATTGTCTTCAGGGACTGGCGTCTCCTCCGCAAGTACAGGCTCTAAGAGAGAAAAATCAATGGCAGCCATTCATCAAAACAACAGGGGATACTAGAGAGTGAGTCCTGCCCGGCAGCCCCTATCACTCAGGGGAGGGGTTTGTTCCATAAGCTCCTCGTCATGCTTTAATTTTCAGGATCCCAAATTTTAACTAGTCATCCTTCCAAGATGAAAGAAAAGCCTTATTTCTAAAGGGCAAGGATAGACAAGGGCTGAATCACGGCTCAGCCCTGTGTCTTTATTAATAGACCGCATTAAATGCCAAAGATGCATTTTAGCACCATAAATCACAGAAGTCTCTCATAATTACTTACTGTTGTGAGCCTATTCTTGCTATTGCCCAGCAAACTGGCTTGTGCCACCCCTATTGCTGCTGGAGAACACTGACACTGTGTCTCAGAGCAGGATTCCCTCCTGCCACCCCCTCACGCACATCCAGCAGAACCCACTCCACTGCCTCAGTGGCAGGGATGCTTTCCTTTTTTTCTTTCTTACAATGAACCTAGACAAGAGATTCCCATACCTGAGCAAAAATTAGATAAATGCCTCCTAGCAAGATAATGATCAGTCCAGAGACCCACAGGAAGCCTCCAGCCGTGAACTCCACTGGAAACGAAGGCTACAAGATAAAAACAAACAAACCCAAACCACTGAAGCCAGGCAGGGGCAGTGACAATAACCACCCTGTACCTTTAAAACTCAGATCCTTCCCTTCAAACCTTTCCAGACAAAAGAAGATTGTTGGGCCTACCTTTACCCGTAGAGGTTGGTAATACGCAATGGCTGTAAAGATGATCATGAATGACAAGTACGAGACAAAACTGAAGTAGAACCTCTTGGAAGCAAACGTTTCCCATTTTTGCTGAAGGAGTTTGTTCAGCGGCTCCAAAACCACCATCTTGTATCGATTCTGTGGGAAAACAAACAACAAAAATGTACCCATGTGTCAAGAAGAATGCAAATTCACCAGAGATTGTCTTTTTCAGGGTTGGAGCTGGTGGCTCCAACTAGGCTATCTCTAATGGTTTATCCAGTCAGGCCTTTCAGTATGAAAGAAATCAACTCTCCCATCAGAACTTCCTTCTGCTTGGCTTCATCGAGATATTTGGACACACCCAGTCTTAGGACAACCACAGGATCAGGAACTTCTCTCATATTATAGGTTTTCAGAGGCATAGCAAGAACTATAAATAATAAATCATGCAAATACTTCCATCATGCATTTCTTTTCCAGAAAAATGAGCATGTAAAACACCCCATTAACTTGAAATGATTTGATTAATTATACAGCAACACTATGGACAGGCAGAAAAAACGTGGCTGCCTTTGACTTTCAGTAACAGCACTCACCGGCGTGTCGCTGCTGTACGCCAGAATCTCCAGCACAGAGTTCTCCTCAAAGCTGTCTATGGAGGACAGGTCATAGAGGGACACATGGATAGGTCCATAGGTCCATTCCGTGAACTTGCGGGACAGGTGCCTGTACACGGGGTCTTTGATCTCTCTTTGGATGATGTGCTTGAAGATCTGAAGAGAAACAAGACACACACCAGAAAAATGTGTATGTAATGAAGGTGCTGAATGACATGGGTGGACCCAAATCACCTTCAAGTCACGGAGGCCTGGCTTTCTGCAGGATTTGCTTTGATACATCCAAACACCAGACTGTCTGGCTAAAAGCAGACAAGCCAACCACTCTGTGTATCAGCTCTTTCCAATTCCAGACCAGCTGTCTTGGCTGGGACTGAGAGCAGCAGCTGAGGCTCTGTGGGACACTAACTAGAGTGACCTGGACAAGGTCTCCTTTACTGTCTCCTGTGGCACTGCCGGTGTCAGCAGCACTACTACAGGCTGGGTGCAAGATGCTCCTACATCAAATCCCACTACTCCACTAAGGACATGTGTTGCAGTTTTCCTTGCTTCTCAGCAACCCCAGGGATTCCCCATAGGTGTCTTTACCTCCACTTTGCCTGTCTTGGCAGCAAGCTGCAGAGGATTTAATCCATCATAATTCACTATCTCCTCCAGCTTCCACGTCGGGTCAAGCTTCACACCTGCCTTCAAGATCTCAACATACGTTGTGCTCACAAACTTGGTGTTCTCCTCAGTGTCATCTGCGATCATCACCAGGGCATGGAGGACTGTGTTACCCTGTGTATCCTGCTCCTGGAGCCTGGCTTTCTGGTGGGGATTGGTTAGAAGATATTCCACCACCTCAAGCTGGTTGGTACAAGCCGCCAAGGAGAGAGGAAGTTCCCCTGGAGAGATTAATACAGTATTTGGAGGGGAAGCAGAAAGGAGTGGGGAAAAAAATAAAGAAAGAGGGGAAAAAAAAGCAATTCCAGGAAAATATATTTAGCCTATAGTTTTCCTCCTGGAACACACAACAAGTTCTTTCACAGAATCTCCAGATTCAGAAAGAGTTTTGCAGTAAACAATTACTCTTTATTTCTGGAGGCAGCTGAAACACTTTCCCAGATCCCTAACTTGGCCAAACCAACCAAGTATCTGTCTCTGTCTAAAGCCCCTCAAATGGGATTAAATACATAAAATCAAAGACAATTGCAAATGCTCATTGGGCACCTCGGCCTGTGAAAGGATCCTGCCATTCAAATAAGTCAAGAGCTTGACTACAAGGCCCGTGGAGAGGCCACTCCAGGCACAGAGGGGCAAACCTGGGTGAAATTAACAGCATCACATACAGTAAGCAAGGAAAAAAAAAAGAAATAAGCAAAGGAACACGTTCCACACTGACTCACCAAAATAAAAGTAAACTCCTTCTTTCTTCTTCTTGAAGAATTCTCCGTGGGCTCTGGCGTGGACATCAGCTCCGTTCTCTACTAGAAGTTTCACTAAATCCAGGCTCCTCTTCTCTATGGCAATATGGAGAGCTGTCTGGCCTAAGGAAACAGGCAAAACCCATCACTCGGTGCCGCTGTCAGAGGGACCAGGCAGGGGATTCTTCAGCAAAGCCCCGTTTCCACAACCACTGTGTGCTCTGCAGAGCGATCCTGCAGGGTCGGGGCTGGGCAAGGGATGGGTGACAACTGATGACTTCTTTTAGCAGCATCCATTGGAAAAGCACGTTGCAAACACCGAGTCAGAAGACAAGATCAGAAAATTCAACACATGCTCCCCCTGCCTGGCACCAAGATCCTAACCAGCTCTGAGGGGCTAAAGGCAACCATACACGTACCTGACTGTGCTGCATGGCTGCTATTAAAAGGATTAATGTTTATAGATATGTAAAGGGTGAGTGTCAGGAGGATGGAGCCAGGCTCTTCTCAGTAACGTCCAATGATAGGACAAGGACAATGGGTGCAAGCTGGAACAGAGGAGGTTCCACTTAAATATGAGGAAAAACTTCTTCAGGGTGAGGGTGAGGGAACACTGGCAGGGGCTGCCCAGGGAGGGTGTGGAGTCTCCTTCTCTGGAGACATTCAAAACTCACCCGGACGTGTTCCTGAGTGACCTGCTCTGGGTGTTCCTGCTCTGGCAGGGGGATTGGACTAGATGAGCTTTCAAGGTCCCTTCCAGTCCCTGAGATTCTGTGATTCTTTTAACAGCAATACACTATTTCTTTTTCACTTTCAGAGGTGCTTTTTAAGCTTTCCAAAGCAAAGCCTCTAATATTTCTCCAGTATTAAACGCCTCTCATTTCTGTTTGATGGACCAAGACCAAAGTTGCAGAAGAGAAGGGTATAATTCAGGGCTGAAGAGGATGCAGACCAGAATCAGAACCAGGAGATGAGTAGGCTGTTCCTGGAACTGCAGTGCTGCAGTCTTTTTTCCTTGTATCTGCACATCTCACCAGTCTAATGGAGAGGCTGCTTTGACACAGCCTCAGAACGGAAGCCTTACCTCTGTAGTAACAATCAGAGCACGACACGTTGACAAGCGGCCTGGGATTCTGTGTCTTTTGGTCTATTTCCAGCAAAAGCGGGATTGTGTCATTCTTTCCATTTCTTAAGTTCAACAGGGCCTTCATTAAGCAGGTCTTCCCAGTCTTTGCATCTAGTAGGGAAGGAGCATCAAATGGGTTGTGTGTGTACTTTGCACACATCTGTATTACGCGATTCGGTGTGCCCAGAACTTAACTGCCACTGTAGGGCCAAATACAATAACTATTTTAAAGGCCTTTCTCATAATTTAGTGTGTGGTAGAGGCAAAAGCCTTAGGACAGATATAATCAATGGTATTCCCCATCCTCAGATGGACATGAGGAAAATGAAAGAAGAGACAAAGGGCTGGAGAATGGAAAAAACAACCCAACAAGCAGGTTCCCTTGCTTCTCTCCTACATTAACAAGCGCTGCCTCTGCTAACTCTGTTCATAGATACTGAACAGGCATCTACCTGTGTATTCAGAATTGGTGAGAAATTTGGAGCTCCTCCTTAGGTACTCGAGCAAACCATCCAGTGCCTCGGGGCTGCCCCTCGAGACTGCGCTGAAGAGCCTGTCTCTGTCAAAGCGATTGGGGTCCTTTTGGCTACGGGAGAAACGCAAAGTGTTAAGAAGTTCTGGGGAGCAGAAGACAGGAGCGTGCAATAAGTTCCAGTGGGATGGTGTAAAAAAGGGAGGGAGGCAGAAAAGTTTGTCAGAAAAACCAAGTATTTTATTTTTGAGTCAAGGGAAAAATAGAGACGGTTATTTCCCAGAATTCTCCTAAAGGGCTGCTCTTTCCATCAGCTGGAGCCCTTCCCAGATCCAGTCTGATGTGCAACGCTGGAAGGCATCCAGAGAGCAAAGAATGAGAAGCCCAAGATAGCTGCAGGACCAGAGTCAGTCCCATCACATGGTGTGAAGCCCTCTGTGAGCTCCTTCGCATCCCTCCCTGGGCCAGCTCAGTTGTACAGGGCTCCATGCTAAGCTGTCCCCTCTCTGCCTTTAATTACCTCCCACCCTACTCCTATAATACTTCTGTATCTCACTTTTAGTTTAGACATTGGTAAAGTCTGAAGCCCCCCCCAGCAGGGATCAGTGTAGATCAAAAGGGATCCCACCCTTGTCAAATATCCAAATATCCAAGTTACTCACTTGCTGACAAGTCCTGGGCGATAGTTCAGATTAATCTTGACTTTAGGAGCAAAGTCACTGCTCTCCTTCTGATAAGGTGTCTCTAAGGGCCGTGGCTCTCCTTTTTTTCCATGTCCTGATCTTTCTTCCTTTTTACTAGATTCAGGTTTATCTTCCTGGATGCTGTCATCTGTTTCAAGCAATCCCATCAACCTGTTCCTCTGTCCTGGGCCTGGCTGCCCATTTGTGAAGTTATCCATTTCTAGCAGAGATGGTGTTGCAGCTCACCAGAGACCCTCCCTGCTGGGAGACTAAGCCTGCAAGGCAGAGGGAGGATTACCAGCATTCGTTCACAGACCTGGAATATGTACAGTGTGGCACAGACACAGAGAAAAGCACTTTTCCAGGACCAGCATTCCTACAGTTGACTCTGGGTCTCTTGAGAGAGAGATTCAAGTAAAACTCCCAACTGTGGGAGTATATGAATAAAGGCCTTAAATAGGGTATATTGCTGGTGAAGAGAAGTTCAAAAGCAGTTAATGAAATACAGACAACTTGTCTGCAGAACATACGAACCCCCTTTGTGAGATGACCTCACCTGTTGGCAGCAGCACAGGCTCCTTACATAAAAGGCAAAGAAAGTGGATCTTTAGGAGACCACGATCATTGTTCTTGTCTCAGTGCAGCCAGCACAGCCTAGTCACCAAGTGGCCAAAAAGATAAGATTAACTGTAGGCCGGCTCTAGACCAGTGGTAAGTTTGTTCCCGCTCTCTGTTGGTAAGCATTCTGCTATTTCTACAGGGAAATAAACAGGCACAAATTCTGTTCCTCTCAGGCATTCCTGCATTTCACCCTGGGGCAAAAGGAGCGGGATCTCCCCAATGTTTGACTATCCATGGGAGCACAGGCTTTGAATTTCCAGCTCCACACACGGGCAAACACAGACCCCAGCCGCCGTGTGGACACTCGGAGCCCTCGGAGCCTGAACACAGCTCTCCTGAGAGCAAAGCTGGAGCCAGAGCTGCTGCACAGAGAGCAGCAGGATTCGCCAGAGCATCCAGCCCAGCCCCACTTCTCTCATCTAACACGTCCTGAACTCCTTTTCCACTCTTTTGAGACACCTCTCCATGTCTATGGGGATACATCTCGGATCCACACCCAAGCTACCCCGTAGTCAGCCTGTGACTGCAGACACACGGTTTGTGAGGCAGCAAGGAAACATCCGTGATCACAGACCTGAAGCAGAGCTTTTATCAATAACTCTGTCTTATTCACATGCATTCCCTCCAAACGGTTAACAGCTTTTCTCTGAAGAGAAATCTCCCTTGCTGGGACTACAGCCAGACTCCATAGCCTGTACCAGCAAAGAGGTAAATTGACACAGCGTTAGCGTTCTGGCTTAGATTAGGATATGGAGAAACATAGTTCTAGGCAGAAAACAGGCACAAAACATCTATATGCAGCTCACAGCAAGAAATCCAAGGGCTGATTTTAAGACAAACCATTATGAGAATTCAGCCATTCAGTTTAGTCTGCACTCTAACGACAAACATTCCTCTGCACACACGGACATACACCCTATAATCCCATTTCAGCCTTATTTCCTCCCCCAGAACACTTACTGGTACATTTGCCGATCCTTTAGAGGGCTATTTGCACTTCCATCATAGTTTGCTTGTGCTTTTCTGTCTTCCTTTCCCCCAAATCATTTCTCAGCTGCGCTTTCCATCTCTCCCCAGCGCTTGAGAGAGTTATTTACTGTCAGTCTTGTACAGACAGACTGGCTGGCTTAAAAGCAAGAGCAAAACGGCCCTAGAAAAAAAGGACCCTAGAACATATGCATCCACTTTCTGTGTCCCTCGGAAACACAGAGCACTCTCTGTTTGCTGGCTCAACTTTCACTTCTTTACTCAAGAGCTGAGTTGTTTCTCTCTGCAACTCCACCAAGCCATTTTGAGTAGCGCAGCACAAAAAAAAGCCCTGCTGTCAAAAGAGGAAGAGCACAGCACTTACCCCAAGTTGCTGCAAGCTCCACCCAAGAACTGATCTGACGAGGAGTCCCAATGGATTCTTCAGAGGGTAAATAACCTCTCAGCAGAAACCAAGTCAAATACCAACAAGCGTTAATAACCACAAAAGCAGACCTCGAATTGTTTACATCCATGGGTGAGAGTCCTCTTCTTCTGCAGAGGAGACCACGCTCATCTTAGCACTCTATTAATGGCACAAAGTTGAACTCCTACTTGGTGGTAGTCCATGAGAGAATCCTGTCTGCCTGTGAGAAGCAATAACCATGGATTATTATTATTTACACAACTGTATAGCTTTCTGCAAAGTGAAGAAGGGCTTGCACAGGAAATGACTAGATAGATTTCTCAGTAAAAGAGAGAGCCAATGAGTGCAGTGCTCTTATATGGGAAAGCTGGCTGGCTCTTGCAGATTCATAATGCTTAACCCCTGCCTGCACATATAGAGGCGACATCTCGTGGTTTCCAACACCAGCCCACTCAGATCTCCTCAGATCTCAAGGGAGGTGGCTGGTTTGACCCTGCCGGCGCTAGAGCCCGTGGTTTAGTTGTGAGGTTTGTCACAAGGCTCCCTCAGTCAGCCCCAGGACAGGCAACCGTGGACTGAAACATCTGAGGTCAACTGCTTCTGTGAGAAGCCAGTTCTCCTCACACTTCACACACCCCAGTTACGAGGCAGCACAAACCATTTGAGACAACAAACCAGCCAGAACCTTCCCCTACAAAGTACACACTGTCAGCTGCTCATCACAAGCACAGGAGACTGCACAAAGCAGCCCCAGTTCCAAACCACTTAGACTACTGGTTACTTACTTTACCAGCAGTGCTCATTCCTTAATGAGCTGGTTCTCCAAAGCAGCGCAAGCCCTGGAGGTTCTGGAAGCACAGACTGACCACCCCTGTGACATTAATACCCCCCAACTTGTCAGTTGCCAAACAAGGCCCCTGGGAAACATCAGCCCACACCAAGTGTCTCAGGTTTTCCTCTCCAGGAGGACTGAGGCCCGAGGAGGCAGCGTGATCATTCTTTCCCACAGCGTCAACGCGGGATGATGTTGAACACCCACAGTCTCAACGGCCTTCCCAGCACAAGGCTGCTGCGGGGTGATTCTCCGGAGGGGAGTGATGGTGTACAAAGCCATTTCTGTGATCTAGAGCTCATCTAGAGAACCTTATTAACTAACAGAATGGTAAAGAGCTCTTCTCATCAACGGCTTGATAACAGGGGCACAATTCCATGAGAAATCTCAGAAGTTTAGTTAACTGCTGGTCCATAAACATTGAGAAGGGGTGTCACGTCGTGACATACTGAACTCTGGCTGTGCTTTACTGCTTCCAAACCTACCACGAGCCAGAAGAGAGCCTAAAGCAATCCTCATCTAACAGGCTGGCAGGATGATGTGGGGCTTCCTGGAATGTGGCTGTCACCCACAGAAACATTCCCAGATGGTTCCTACTTTGAGTCAGATGTGGGCTGCGAGAGGACCTTCCTATAAATACGCCCGTTAAATGGCAAATGCCTTTGCCTCTTTCAGGGTTTTGCAGGAGATCACACCCTTATTTCTCAGGTTCCCGTGTTTCAAAGTTAAGCTGAAGCAGGAACAACACAAACCTACTTACTCTTTCCAGGCTTAATGATCTCAAGGACCCACAGAATGGCCTATAAAGAACAGATACACAGATCAACGCAAGACCAGGTCTCGTCTCGCCTCTCCCTCATTGCAGCCTCGCACTGATTTAGTTCAGTTTGTTTAATCATGTTACACTTCATTTACTGCAGTATCAACGGACAGATTCGGGCCTGGGAGTTTAAACTTATGGCTTTTCCCCCAGCTTTCACGGGAGCCAGTTCTTCCAGCTGAAATCAGCCCCCCCCACAAGTGAATCATAGCAGGGTTCTTGCTGAGCATCTGGTTTTAATGGTTTACGCGGAGGAAGGAGAATGTGCAGCTCGCTGGGAAAGGAACCGCTGCCAGCTGAGAGGTCACCGCAGCAAAACAGGACCAGGGAGCTGCTGGGGGAACACAGAAACGCTGGTGGGAGCACACACATGCGCACACGCCGCCCTTCCATGTCAGAGAAGGGAGAAGGCAGGCAGAGGGAAGAGAGAAAAAACACCAGATCGGCCCAAAAGTGCAGTGGCGGGTGCCAGCGTTCCCAGGTCAGTGATGGGATTGCGTCACCGCTGGGCACTCGCCAGCTGAGCTCCTTACGATGCTTAACGAGCATCTTCCCACCAGAATTTAAAATCCTGGCAGCAGTCAGGACTCGGGAGGAAGCCCTCCAAAGCAGCACACAGGGAGAGGAACAGAAGCAGTCCAGTTTCCCCTGTCTGCCAGCCTGAGTTTTCAAATGCGAGACGGGCTCACTGTCCTGCTTTTGGAGGGGTTTAGTTGCGGGAACGAGACGGAGCCTCGGAATTGCGCAGTAATTATCGCGCTGATGGCACCAAGGAGAGACACGTTCTGTGGAAGCCTGCAATCTAGGAAGGGAGAAATCCAACTCTTTAACTGCTAAGTGAGATTTTAAGGCAAATCAATAATTTTCATTTGAAGATATTATCAGATATTTTCACAGTTACTATAGAAGTATAGATTTATATATTAAGGAGCCCTGTAATTCATGGCAGGAAAAGCAGTGACTGGAATCTGCTTAAACAGAAGGCAAACCAGGAGGAAGATGGTTTTCTGCAAAGATGGAACCAAGCACATTTCCTGAAATACAGATTCTCTCTTCACCCCAGTGCCCAATTTCACCAAATACTGAAAAAAAAAAAGTTAGAGTCTTATGATTAATATTGCATTTTCTGTACACTGGAAATAGAAGATCAAAGTCACTCACTGTGTCTGTAGTTTCATTACAGCATTGATCTGTAGCTGCTCTACGGGGCAGCAGCTCAAAACCATCTTCATGGGCAGAGGGGAGCCTGGGGAACAGTGGTCAAGGGTGGACCAGTGACGGTTCTGCTCCATTCAAAGCTCAGCAGGGCCACACAGCTAAAAGAGAGAACCGTTCCTTTTAGAGCTGTGCTTTTACACTGGGGAAAACATCCCATATTTTTGCAAGGCCAGACACAAACCCACACCACAGGGAGGATGTATCTCAGCAGCTTCCTTTGTTAGTTCCACAGATGGAACCTGACCCTCTAGAGACACCAGCCGGTGCCCAGTCTAAAATCCAGATATTCTTAAATATAATTCCTTGCCAGAACTTGACCGATAGCCCTGGGGATGCAATTACTTTACATGATGGTACTTCTGGAACTGCTAGTCTTACATCATAATATTTAAAGGCTCTTATCTATCCACTTCTCGGGCCTTTGAAGGAACCAGCCCCTTCTCTCACTCCTTAAATGGAAGTATCTTTCTACTCGATGCATCCCTTGCTGCAGGATCCCAGCCCGAAGGAATGCTCCACTGACCATCAAAGAGCAGCAAAATATGAAACCCAACGGTAATGTTGCAAAATGCCACTTTTGTGGAGAAACAGTGACATCCAGTGGCCACCGAGTAACCCCAAATCCCTTCGACCGGGAGCGGCAGGGACACGCTTGGGGGAATCAGAGCCCTTCACTCACTCATTCTATCCAAGTATTTCATAGAAACATGCCAATTTAAAACCTCCGGTTCCAGCTAAGGCTGGGTTTGGTGATGCAGCCGTGTCCCACCCATAAATAGAATACTGTGGGGCCAAGGATCTCGTAAGGCAGCTGCCACGCGTGCGAGGTGAGCCCGAGGACTGCAGGTGTGCCAGAGCCCTCCCCTGCCCGGTGGGATCCTGTCTGATTGCCATGTGTAACTTGGGGCAGTCGCTGACACGGCAAAACACCAAACGGACCCAAACCCCGGCAGAACGGGGTTCTCTCGCGTGGGAGAACTAGGATCCCTCCGATTTAAGAGCCCACAGGTTGTGGGTCAAGCCCGTGGAGCAGCTATTTGGG
Organism: Jacana jacana; assembly: GCA_013400555.1. NCBI lineage: Eukaryota > Metazoa > Chordata > Aves > Charadriiformes > Jacanidae > Jacana > Jacana jacana. Next base: position 141,084 of record VZTM01014691.1, read on the forward strand.
CTGTGACCAGCCTGAGCCAGGGACCACCACACCCTAAGAAGAACTAACATCGTGCCCTAAGGACATCAGTCATTCCTAATTCCTGATGCCTCTTTGTCTTTCACTCACAACTTCTTCTGTGGAAACAAAGCCCGTTACACAGACTCATATTCACATTTCCTTCAATTTCAGTAACTTCCCAGATTCACATCGTTTAAGATAAATTGTAAAGGTTTTTCCTCATTAGTGAGGAGATCCCTTGCAGTCAGCTCTTCCAGCCCGTGAGTGCCACCTCCTCGGTGGCTGAGGGATCAGAAACCTCGGGAAGAAGCTCCTACAAGAAGAAAGAGGGGCCCAGCACAAGCGTCCCCACAGCAAGCCATCCAAGTGTCCCACCCCACACACCACCCAGGTGGTGCTGCAACCCTGCAGCGTCTGAGGATCTCACGCCTTGGGCTTTGGCTTTAGGGCTGGGCTGTTGTGTGCCATTGCCCTCAAGCCAAACACAGAGCTTCCCCACAAGCCCCACCTGAGGACCTCCTCCTGCAGGGCTGGGGCAAACAGCACCGGGACACGCTCTGTGTCACACCACACCATTGGCTCAGGCTGCCTGTGCTGGGCCTGAGCTGCTCCCCACAACCACAAACCACCCAAACATCCCTCCCTCTTCCCACCACTGGTCATCTCGGGTGCAACACCAGGCCCAAGCAGGCTCCACGCACAGACCACCCACCCACAGGAACACCAGACCCCACAGATGGTTCTCCTTCAGCCCTGGGGAAGGGCACTTCCCCCTGATCTTTAGATGTATCTACAGCAAACTGCACCCCACAGCCTGCACCATCTGACCAGTTCAGGTCTGTAGCTGTTACCATACAGCAGAGTCCACAGCCTGTACCATCTGACCAGTTCAGGTCTGTAGCTGTTACCATACAGCAGAGTCCACAGCCTGTACCATCTGACCAGTTCAGGTCTGTAGCTGTTACCATACAGCACAGCTTCATGACTAAAAGAACTTGAGAGAGGACATCTCTTAATTATAAGGCAGAGGAGATAAAGCAGCTGGTTTTATCCTAAATAAATCAGTGGCAGCAAAAAGCAATTAAAAAGGTAAATTTATTCAGTGCCCTATCTCCTCTGGACTATAAATTGCTCAGGGAGTTTACTCCCTCCTGAGCAGGCAGAGGGCTGTGACACCTTCAGAGAGGCTGGCACCTTCAGAGGTCACCTTGCCCAACCCCTGCTCAGCCAGGGCCACCTAGAGGCGGTTGCTCAGAGCCGTGCTGAGGAAGGACCCCCCCACACCTCTCTGGGCAACCTGCCTGGGAGGTTGGTCTGGAAAACCCCAAAACCTGGCTGAGTGGCACAAAATCCAGGGAAAGCAGGAGGAACTGCAGGAAACCTCAAGCAACTACCTCCCAGGGCAGAACCAGCAGCTGCTGACACAACGGTTTCGGCTGCTGGGGAAAACTCCCACCACAACCCACCATGGTTCCAAGGGTAACGCCGGTGCCGGACCCCATCACAAGGCACAGTTTTCCATCAAAACCAGTGTGGCTTTACTGCCCACGATGGCTGCACCCCTACACAAACACATTTCTTACCACACCCCGATGTTACACCAGAAGCTGAGATTCAAGAGGAGCAAAGTCAATCAGAAACAGTGCTTAGTCCAGGGGTGTCAGGAAACAGGGAAGCGCAGCACCAGAGGAACACCCTGCACACAAGGGTACGGACACCCAGACCCCCACTGCGGCTGCAAGGCTCAGCCCATGAACCCTCACAGCCCCATGAGCTCTGAGCACACACACAGATGACAACACCCACCTTTCAAGACTCACCACTACAGTTGAGCTAAACCATTCTAACCCCCACCCCAGCCTCCCACCCCATTAAAAAGACAACCCAGACTTCACTGGCAGCACCCTCACCTTCGACATTAAATGGTTGTGTAAATAAAACACGAACAAGAGAATTGCTCTACTGCCCAGCCCTGTCCTGCCACCCCCTTCCAGCTGTTCCCACTAAAGCCAATGCATTGACACAGCTTTCCCAGCTCCCCGGGTTTCCCACAGCCCTCCCCAGACCAGTTGCCCCACCATCCAACCCCGCCCCCCCCACCCCCCATCACTGCCATTGTCCTTTTCCCACTTACACAGGCATTGATTCACCCATAGCCCAGCCAAGCTGGGGACTAGCGGAGTCAGCATGACCCTCAGCTGACCCACCACCTTTACTGGGCTTGGGGATTGGAAAGGTGTTTACAGCAACACCTTATCCTTCCTGGAAACAGAGCTGCAGTGAGTGCTACAAGTAACATCACAGTAGTACTTAAATTAAGACTTTAATCCAGATCTGTTCCCATCCACAAGGCCCTTATTACACAAAGAGGCTTAAATGGCCACAAAAAAAAGCCCAACTAACCCTGTCACCAAACACACCAGTTTCACCCACAGACCACAACCCGTCATGTGCAACAGAAACTTTATTAGCATTTCAACAGTTGTTCAGCAGTTACTTAAGCTGGCATTAACTCTGCATTTAATTTAAGACATTAAAGAACTACAGTGCAAACACAAGTGCTATTGGCAATCTTGTTGCTGAGCAAGATGGACAATAACTTAACAGCCACCCCGCAGGCGCAGCACAAGGTGCAGGGTGGACTCCTTCTGGATGTTGTAGTCGGACAGGGTGCGCCCATCTTCCAGCTGCTTCCCAGCGAAGATCAGCCTCTGCTGGTCAGGGGGAATGCCCTCCTTGTCCTGGATCTTGGCCTTCACGTTCTCAATGGTGTCACTGGGCTCCACCTCAAGAGTGATGGTCTTGCCAGTCAGGGTCTTCACAAAGATCTGCATACCTCCTCTGAGACGCAGCACAAGGTGCAGGGTGGATTCCTTCTGGATGTTGTAGTCAGAGAGAGTACGCCCGTCCTCCAGCTGCTTCCCAGCGAAGATCAGCCTCTGCTGGTCAGGGGGAATGCCTTCCTTGTCCTGGATCTTGGCCTTCACATTCTCGATGGTGTCACTGGGCTCCACCTCAAGGGTGATGGTCTTGCCAGTCAGGGTCTTCACGAAGATCTGCATACCTCCTCTGAGACGCAGCACAAGGTGCAGAGTGGATTCCTTCTGGATGTTGTAGTCAGAGAGAGTACGCCCGTCCTCCAGCTGCTTCCCAGCGAAGATCAGCCTCTGCTGGTCAGGGGGAATGCCTTCCTTGTCCTGGATCTTGGCCTTCACGTTCTCAATGGTGTCACTGGGCTCCACCTCAAGGGTGATGGTCTTGCCTGTCAGGGTCTTCACGAAGATCTGCATACCTCCTCTGAGACGCAGCACAAGGTGCAGAGTGGATTCCTTCTGGATGTTGTAGTCAGAGAGAGTACGCCCGTCCTCCAGCTGCTTCCCAGCGAAGATCAGCCTCTGCTGGTCAGGGGGAATGCCTTCCTTGTCCTGGATCTTGGCCTTCACGTTCTCAATGGTGTCACTGGGCTCCACCTCAAG
>VZTM01014691.1:145045-276778 GCA_013400555.1 Jacana jacana
CCCCCTTCCCCGCCCCGCAGCAATGCGGCAGCGAGAGCGCAGCACCTCACGGGGGCGAACTGCAGCAGGAGCTCAGCGCGGCTGCCCCCGAGGCCGTGACTCAGCAGCCCGCTTCCGCAGGAAGCCAACACAGCCCCCGCCATTTTAGCCGTAATGCCGCCGCCCTCTCAGAAAAAACACGGTTTTAGTTTTATTTTACACCTTCCCCGACGTTTTAACGACGCGGTTCGGAGTAAAGCAGACTCCGCACGGCTCGGCTCCTCTCATCTTCCCCCCCCCGCCCGCAGAAAAACGCGGCCTGACAAATACCCGTCCCGGCTTTACTCTTCCTGCCCAAAAACACCACCCCGATTTCACCCTTCCCGCACCCCGGACAGCCCCACCGCTCAACTCACGTCTCCGGCCCTGAGCACCGAGCGTCCGCAGTTGTATTCTATCACCCGACCGGTGAACTCTATGGTATGACGCAGCCCCACACACACGTATTTATAAGGTTTCTGTCACACAGGCCCCGCCCACCTAAACTGACGTGCCCATCCGCCTCCCAAAGTAGTCCCAAGCAAAAGACCACTGTTGTGAAAAACACTCGCTTTTTCCCTTGTCCAGTCCGTCCTCTACGGGAATAAAGGATCCTGGTGTCTTACTGTGGGGCCTCAAAAACCTTAAAAAACTGGAAATTTCCGATGCCGCGGATGGATCTGGAGGTGCGGTGATGCAGTCGGTACAAAGAGTGAGAAGTCTGACATTGATTGGTACATCAGCGAGGGCGGCGGCGCTGATTGGTTGACCCGGGGGAGGAGGTGGAGAAGGGCAGGGGGGTGGCTGTGCGGAAAGCTCTGGAAGATTCGGGAGCCGCTCGGCGCTGATTGGTGCGCGGTGAGGTCAGCGCTGTTGCTAGGGTGGAGCTGCCCGGCGGGGGCAGATTTGGACGCGGAGGGGTCTGCGCGCATGCGCAGTGGCGGGTTGGCGGGGAGGGGGTGTCTGTATCCGAACAGGCTCTGGCCGAGGTGGGACTGAGGAGGGGGTGTTTAGTGGAAAGCGTGGCACGGAGAGGGGGGGGAAGGTGCTTCAGGGGAAGAGGAGGCTGCCCTTGGTGCTGGCTTTTTGTTCCCCCACAGAGATAGCAGCACCTCTGACCAACCCCCTTCCCTGAGGCGGCCTGAAGGGTTTATGGCAGAGCCTGGAGCAGGCCGTAGTCCTTGCCTTGTCGTCTGGGGCTGTGGGGAGAGGCTGGGAAAAGCAGAGGTGAGTTAGCAAAGGTGGGAAAAAAAAAGATGTCACCTAGAAATTTCTGGAGTGTTGGTGGCTGTGGTGCGTGACACTGGCTGAGCGTGCTCCTGGTCACACGTGGCCTGTTCCCTGAGCAGCCCTTCCAGCCCGGGCCAAGAGTGTCAGTCTCTCCGGTGGGGTTGCAAAACAACCCCCCTGATGAAATGCTGACATTGGGAATGCAGGTGGCTTGTTTACTCGCCTACAGAACAGGAAGCTTGGATCAGGTCATGGAATAACTTCCTTGTTTGAACTGATGTGGAAACGCGTTTGGTGTGTGTGAGATACCTTATATATAAGGTATTTGTTATACCTTTGAGACTGGCTCTTGCCCTCCTCTCAAAGCCCGAGCACTCCTGGGAATGGCAGGATTCAGTACCCAGCTACTCTATTTCTCTCTTTAAACAAAAAAAAAGGTACAAACCCACCAAAACCCACATCCCCAGTACACCACCAGCACCCTTCTGCTTTCCTTTCCCGTAAGGGGGCTTGTGTCTGCTCACACCTTCTGGGTTACAGCAAAAAAGGAAATTAATCATCCCAGCAATAATTCACAATGTAGAAGGAGGGGGACGAGAACTGACTGAAGTTCAGAGGCAGCTCCGTAACCAGCCTTGGAAACGTTATTCAGCTACATAAATTTAGGACAAAAGGCAGATTTAGGCAATACCACATTTGTTTTCTCTACGCTGCTGGGTTTGCTCAGCGTTTCCAATAGGTTCCTTTTGTTTGTGTGGTGCCAGGGTGAATAAATATTTAGTTTGCTCCAAGGCCGCCTGGTGTGTGCGGTGGATCCCAGGCACCGCTCCAGGAGCTGCCCCGGCCAAACACCACCAGAAACTAATATTTGCTAAACTGGAAATTAACCACGGGCTGAGCTAAGGTCTGCCCCGTGTCTGAGCACACCAGACTTGGGTGAAGGATTTTAGTGTGCATGGCTTTGTTTTTTAATGTCCCTCTAGACGGAGAAGAAGAATTTTTTGTCATCTTTCCTTTTTGTGTAAACCAGAAAACACAGGAACCTTCTCCTGTTTTTTGCTTAGTATGGCTAAATCCCATGGTTGTCTGCTTTCAGTTCTTGTCTGCTTTCTGTTTAAGCATTCAAATCAACAGCATAAAGTCCCAGCATCCCAGCAAGGTGAGTCTGCCAGGGTTGTTCTTTAAGTGTCTTGTTAATAATGAAAAGTTCCTTCTTTTTTCTTTTCCTCCTGAAAAATTCATTCTTCATGGAAATGACATTACCCACAGCAAGCACAGGCAGAATGTGCTGACATCAAATGCAGACTCTACTTTAAAAACAATTCTAGATCAAATTCATCAATTCCATGCGAAAAGCCTCATTATTATCCTCAGTTATCCCTCTGTCCAAAGGGATCCACAGAGCAGTTAGCCTTTGTGCTCACAACTGCAGGGCCCAGCAGAATTAAACTAATCCCCATGGCCTGCAGGCGAGGCCCCCTACAACAGGCCACCATTAGCATTTTGCAGCCTCTGCTGATCAGATTCATTTCATTCTCCTATCAATAATCTGTGGTAGCCACCTCTGTGCCTGTAGGAGCCCACCTCCTTTGTTTAGGGTGGGCCAAATACCTCTTTCCTGCTTTCCTGCCCCTGGGCTTTTGCTGTGTGGTAAAGCTGAGCCCTGAGCGTTACACGGTCCCCATCTGCACAGGTTCTTTATGCTACTTCAATGATAATCGTTATCAAGTTGAAGGGAACTTCTTTTTAATTGCAGGCCAGGTTCTGCCTCATTTTCAGCCAATACACGTGCAGAACAATTTCCCCAGCTGGAGGTGATGGCCTTGTGACTTCATTTTACTGAATTTCAGCTTTATCTGAGAATTTCTTGAGAAAATCTTTTTGCTACCTGAATTTGATGCAGACAAAGAGATGGGTTTATACTTGAATGCTGCGGTAACTGTTGTGGTTGTACAAAGCATATGTATTTAGTATATACTCCCCTCTTCCACCAGTAGCTGTTGATGAGTAAGAACCGTCAAGCAGCTGACTGTGAACTGTATATAAATAAATGCAGAGCAGAAAAAAACAGGAATCTGCATCTTGTGACTGGCTGGACTCAGGTGGCTCCAGCCTCTGCCAGGGCACGGGGCCTGCAGTTGGGAACACAGACTTCTTTCCAAGTGGTTTCAAAAGTAGGTCACTGGGCAGTAGTACAAAGCAACCTACTTCCAGAGGAGAAGAATCTGGGGTCAAAGAAATGTTTCCAACGAATCTGTACATTCTAGAACACAAGCTGGGTCTGTTTTTTATGTACACTAAGATCCTAGCAACGGTGTATCATTTCTCCATGAGCGATGTCAAGCCAAGCAACCTGTTTATCTTTAGTTACACGGGTTTAACTCGGGGCAGGCAGCAGCCAGGCTGCTGGTGTGTGTGTGCAGCCAGTTCAGTTCAGCTCCTTTGGCCCGAGTAAAACAGGGCTACTTGCCACAGGGGGAAAAAAAACAACACGTATATTCCCATCTCTTAACATCCCAACCTCATGTCTCACTCGCTGTGTATGACACAGGATAATTATATTTACCTGTTTACACTGGCAGAGATAAATACTTTCTCTCCAAACCTGTAGCACTGCAGGCTTTGCTGAAGCTCCAGCCACAAGACAAGTAGAGCTGTGGCCTGTTACTGCTTGTCCTTGTAAGCACTTGTAAGTACTTCCAAGCACATGGCTTATAAAAAAACCAGTGAGTCACCGTTCAAAGTGCCATGAGATGGACTGTAACATTATGAGATTACCATAAAAGACAACTATCTGTGTTTTGTTTTTTAAACCTTATGCTAAAAATACCTTAAATCAACAGCAGTTTTTAATAAGCTACCAATTTCAGGAGCTGAAAGCTTAAGAAAAACAAATAGATACCCAGATTTGTAGTAAAAAGAGCAATACTCCTGTGTCTCCCCGTTTGTTTAAGACTTTGCAGGACACATGAGATACAGCTTTAAGATCTGTGCTGCCATGAAAAACAGGCTGGGGCACCTCTTTCCCTGTGGGTCTAAATGACCCAGAGGAAGGTGTGGCAATTCTCGATGCTTCTGATTTAAGGAGAGCTCTAAAGGGAGTTTTACAAAGGCACCATCAGCCTGAAATCACAGGTTTGTGTCTGCATGTTATGCCAGTGAAAGCAACAATTAATAACTAGGTCTGTGCTAAAAATTACTTGTCTGCATCTTTCCAGCCTGCCTCCTGCCTGGGAGTCTCTTGGATGGGATCCAAGCTGCACTGCAGGGAAGGAGCTCTCTTTGTTCCCCTTCTCTCTCCTGTGCCTCAGCCGATTTAGCATGTGGTTTCTGGGGTGAGGTTTTACAGCAGGACAGCAAAGAAGCACCTTGGAAAAAACCAGAAAGACGTAAGAAATGACTCCTACAACGCTGTTAATCATTACTAGTATGTTTCAGTAGAGCCTCTCTAACAGTGAATGGAAACAAATACTGCCAAGGCCATTCTAACCAGACTTTGTCCATCGGTTCAGATGTGATATCTCCTGTATTTTGTCTTCAGATCCAGCCCGGATCCCTTGATGGTGAGGAGAATATCCAGAATGCTCCCCCCTCCACAACAGCAAGACTAAAATCCAAGCACTGTCATTTTTCTCCCCTGCACAAACTAGTTTTAACTACCTCCGTTCTAAGCGTGGTGTTTGTTATACTCTACTTCTAGTTCCCTGCTTGTTAGGTGAAAAACATACACAGCTCTTAATTGTCTTTAACCCACGACCCTGTAGCTGCTTTCAGAGCTGCTTTTGTGATGAAAATGCCTTTACAGACAGAATCCCAGCCTGGGCTGCAAGCCAGGTCTGCAGAGCTGAGTCATTGTTATACAAGCAGAGCCGGGGTGGCACAGCGAAACACCTTTACTGGAACGTTAATGTCAGTTCAACTGAAACTCAGTTGTTGAACCTGGAGCACCACAAGACACCTAAAGAGAACAAACAGTGATTTATACTGGACTTTTCCTCTTTTCCAACCCTTCACCTTTCTGAAATTTTTCCTGCTGCATTTTGTCTGAGAAGCTTTAGCATTCCTCATCAAGCTACTGGCTTCTGCTAAAGTTTGGGAAACATTGGATCAGATTCGGAAGTAATGTATCAGTGAAAGCTGTTAACTCTTTGGGCGCTGGGAAACGCCTGCCACCCAGGTACTGACAATGCACTGTCCAACCACTGACGTTTAGGGCTTGCAAATCAGGATACCAGTGAAACTCATCATCAGCGAGAGATCCATCATAAAGCTCTTGAATTATTTATGTGAGAGCCATTTTTTTTTAAAGAAGTCCTTTGTAATAAAATTTGAAACAAATGAAACAGGAGGAGTTTCTTGCCTTCCAAAACAAAACTGTGTTTTGTTCTTCCATGCTGCCTTTCAGTTCTTTATCCTGAAGCGTCATAGGGGAACAGAATTTAGCATCTTAAAATGCTTTCTGCATTTAAAATATGCTGAACTAGTTGTGGGGGGGCACAGAGTGGCAGATTTGCAGGTATTACATGGACTGCATACTCGCTCCTTTTCTCTTGGAGAGCGTAGCTGTGCCAGTGTCTCCCGGCTTGCTGTGAACTGATTGCTAACGAGCTCCTAAAATACGCTCTGGCTTTCAGTTTAGTGCAGTTAACTGTTTTTAGAAAAGGACAGACCATGTGGGCTGAAACCTGCAACTGCTGCTGGCTGTACCCCACACTGAAGGCAAATAAGTCCCTTCAGTTGCCCAGGCTCGGTTTCAATTTGTCATCTCCAGTTTCACTTCTGTGACTTTTCCTCCCAAAATACAAAGTGACTAAGACAAAATCTGGTGTGACTAAAGGCCCGGGAGTGGCTCAGATCAGGAGCTACAGATGAACATGTTGACATGGCCCAGAGTTTGTCACATACAGTGTATTGAACTGGCTCCGTGAGGATGAGTAACCAGCGCAGAGGTTCATAGGAGGAGTAACAGGAAATGGTAACTCTGCCCTCGGCCTATCATCAGAGCAGAGAGGTGCTGAGCCACCGGCTTGTTATGCCATCCTGGTATGTGCCATCTCAGGAAGCTGCCCTCACACTGCACTCATCTTTTTTTAAAGCTGTTTTCCAGACCAGCGGGTGCTGATAGCTATTTCATCACTCTCCAGTTGCTTTGTGATATTCCCGGCTGAGCCATGACCCTTCGGTACCTTTCGCCCCACAACAGACTGTTAGCTCACTTGTTTACATCTTTCCCTGCTCCCCTTCTTGAGAAGAGCAAGACATTCAGTCCTGCTGGAAATAGAAAATGTTGGTTGTAACTCAAAATAAAAATGAACTTTCCAGTCCCACAACAGCGGGCACAAAGATTCATCCTTGGAGTGATTCATTTTTTTCCCCAACCAAACGTGACTTGGGCACCTACAGGTCTTGCACTTTCCTCCCACTGAATGGTTTTACGTGGGAAACAGCATTGTCTTTCACATGTTCAAGAAGAACCTTTCCTAAGATATTTGTCACTAGATGGGTGCCTTCACCACTTCCTAAGGGTCTTTTTTTTTCATTGAAAAAACCCCAACAGAACAATCAAGATAGTACATCCCTTAAAAAAAGAAAAAAAAAAAAAGAAAGAAAGAAAAAGAAGCTATAGCGTATCTTGATTGTTTTCTTTCTTAACTGTAAGACTTTGGTGACAGAGTTTGTGAAGAGTGTTGGCAGCCCTTTCTCTGCAGAGCTGCTGTAAGCATGGCAAACCTCAGGAAAGCCTAAATACGTGTCTGCAGGCGCATCCCGAGGGACTCAGCATGGTTACACAGCAGGCTTGTTCCTAACTGAGGGGCGTGCATAGCAGAGCTGTGAACCAATGCACCTGTAATAGCCCCTCAGGCCTGCAAAGGACCTTGACATCCTCGAAGAGGAAGCTTATAATGAAAGGAGGAACCGGATGCTTGTGGCTACCTGGCGTTGATGCCATTCCGAGGTGTTTCACAAGGCAAAGGCGAGCCCGCCCTCCTTTGGGGCAAACCGGCTCACAGCGCAGGGCGCGATTTTTCCTCGGTTTCCAGTTTTTCTCGCTCACGGTGTCCCGCTCCCCTCCTCCGTCCCCCGTTACAGCCGCCCCACGGGCCCCAGACCGGAAGCGGAGCCCCGGCCCCTCCGGCGGGGACGGACACCCCCGNGGCGAGGCTGCTGCTGGACGCCTAGTGAGTACGGGGCCGGGGCGGCTCGTCCCGCCGCTGCCCGGCTGGGCCGTCCTGCCCGGCGGCTCCTTCCCCCGTTAGAGCGTCGTCTTCTCGGCAGCACCTGCACAGCAGTCAACGCGGGCTTCTGGAGAGCCGCAGCGAAGGCGAGGGGGGGGACAGGGAGGAGGGACACACGGGACCGCACATATCACGGACAAAGTGCCTTTTTACGTTAAAGCTTCCTGTGGTTTAGGGCGCTCCCGTCAACAACGCTCCCGCGGGCACGGTGCGGGATCCCAGGCTCAGCTTCTAAACCTCCACCCGTTTCCTGTGCTCTTTCTTCCCGGAGCACAGCACATCATCCCCGGGCGGCCATCGATCACCGCAGGAAACGCTTTTCTTTTGCGTTTAGCGTTTGATCTCTAGTGCGGGGATTCTGCCCAGCTGCTCTGGAGGCGTCTCTGGGCAGAGGGAGAAGCGCAAGCTCAGAAATTCCTTGATGGTGAAGTTGCTTTGTAACTACAACACAAAATAAAGCGCATTTCAAACGTTACGTAGCACCCGCTAATGGCTGCTTGTCCCAGCTCTTAAACGGAGGAAGAGTATTAGTGCTGGATCAATGGTGGGAACATTCAGTTCCCAGTCCCAAGAGGGTTGTCTGGAGATAACGGTGCTCCTTTCCCTGTCCCATTGTGCTGGGCTGATGCTGTAGCCCCGGTCAGCACGCTGACCCGAGCGTGGCAGGGAGCAGGGTTTGTATGGCCTGTGGAACCGCTGCTCTTCTTTCCTTTTCACCGGGTTAATTAAGCCAGGGATGCAATTGCTGCAGAGGGCAAACGCCATTCTCTACCCCACTTGGGCATATTTTATTAAAATACATTTGAGTGGGCACATTTTTACATTTTCTCATGTTCTGTGATCGCTCAAAACAGAATTGGATAATGTAGGAACAGCCTTACAGGGGGAAAAAAAGAGGTAGTGTGATGACAGAAGCTCTCCGTTGTTTCTCTCTGCAGTGAATACAGAGGTTTGGTCAGACACTCGGGAGGCTGTCACTGCGGGGCCGTCCGCTTTGAGGTCTGGGCCTCAGCAGATCTCCATGTTTTTAACTGCAAGTGAGTTGTTTTTTTTCCTGTTGTTCCTTATTCTCATCACTGAATAAAAGCTCGTGCGCTTTTCCAATCAGTGCCTTAGAGCTGAAAGAAGATGACACAAGTGCAGAACATCCTGTGCTGTCTCCGTAGGGTGTATCCCTAATTATGTTCACATCCAATACGGGATCGGTGCTGGTGAGTTCAGGTGCTGCTTCGTTGAGCAGGGCTTTGGTCTCACGCAGGAAGTGCCAGGAGAGGTCAAACGAGTGCAGGTGCTCGGGCCTCTGCCTCACCTCTCCTCTAAGAGCAGTGTGCTCAAAGCACATCAATCCCTTTTTAACTTGGTTACACCTCTGACCACCTGCTTCAGTCTACAAGAGCGTGTCCCGTTTCCGTAGTGATCCCCCTTCGCCCGCTTCCAGCTCATGGGGAGACTTCTCCATCTTACTTTCTTGGTTGGGAGGTAATTAACGTTGGCAAAATTGGCAAAGTCTGGTCTGAGGGATTAAATGCATTTCTCAGGGCTAGAGTTTGTCCTTGTTATGTTTGTTGAGAGTTGTGTATGTGCTGAAAAAACGGCATATGATATTTGGGGCAGGAGAACACCTTCCCCGTGTACCTGTGCAGGGTCAAGCCTGTTCCACGGGTGTGTTTGGCAACACGCCACCGAGACCAGGAGTCCACTTTTGCTGCTTACCTTTGTGATGCAAACCAGGAGCCATTTCTGCTGCCAGTGGGACTTGTGTTGAGAAGAGGCCCGTGCTCGATCCGATGGCTGTACTACAGCTTAGCCACTGCTTCTACAAGGGTTTGCTTTTTTCCTTTTACAGCTGCAGCATTTGCACAAAGAAACAGAACAGACACTTCATCGTCCCAGCGTCGCGTTTCAAGCTGCTGAAGGTAGAGTAAGAATGCAGTAAGAGCACAGCCCTGAACACAAGCAGTAGAATCCAGCATTATCCTCAAAAACGCCTCTGTCAGCCAGTTTTGTGGCCTGTGTCTATGGCTTGTTGGGGGAAATGGCTGGATTTTATGCCATTTGGTGTGGTATTTAGCGAGCTGAAACTAGAGCTTTCTCAGACTCGACTGGGATGGACACCTATATACAAAGCCCAGGGGGTCAGAAAAGGAACATGAATGCAGAAGTCTCTGTCTCAAGTAAAGGCATGAAAAGTGGCATTTTAAACATGACATTTCTTAGCTGCAGGCCCACAGAAAGCTATTAATGCATTTATTTACGTGGAAGACTTACACTGCTTTTCATTTGCTTAGGGTGCTGACAATTTGACAACATACACCTTCAACACACATCGTGCCCAGCACACATTCTGCAAGACCTGTGGGGTGCAGAGCTTTTATACTCCTCGTTCTAATCCAGACGGTTATGGTAGGTAGAAAGAGTAAAGCTGTGGTAACCAAAGCTAACCACCAAGCAAGCCTTGGATAAAGACTCCATTGGCTGCTAACGTGACAGCTGTGAGCTGCATCTGTCTTAAGAGTTTGTTCCTAAAGAGCTAAACATCTGGAACTGAGGCCTGAACCTGTGGCACCTCCATAAGAAACAGTCTCACCTATGACTTGCGGCTTGTGCCCATGAGAGGTTTCTCATTGAGGCTCCTCAGCCTTAACCAAGCATTTACCATTCCCTGAGGTGCCCCATCCCAAAAAGGGGTGGAGGCATCTCCCACACTTCAGCTATGGAAAGCAGGTTTTCTGTGTACTCTGTCTTTCCTTCAGGAATAGCTCCCCATTGTCTGGATGATGGCACCGTGCAGACCATTGTCACAGAGGACATCAATGGCAAGGAATGGGAGAAGGCAGTGAAGGAACATAAGACCATCAAAAACATGTCAAAACCCTGACATACCCTTACAGCAGCTGAACTTGGAGCACTGCTGTGGAACTGCAGGCTGGGCTTTCCTGGGTGGGGGCTGGAAAATCAGTCTCTCTATTGTTATCTGTTCTCTGTTTCTTAAATAAATCTTTCTATGCTGCCCATCCCATTCATTTGTGATTTTGAATTTTCAAGCTACCTCTGTTCTACAAACCACCCAGGCTGCTGTTTTGGTACTTTGCCCTTAGCAGTGCTAAAGTTTAAATCACAATAAATAGAGCAAAGTACAACAACAACAAAAAATCGAATCTTTGTACGGACACCAAATGTGTTTCAAGTCTGGCTTATAAAAATGCCCTGTTTAAGATAATCTCTTGCTTAGGACATAATACTGACTTACACTTTTTTCTCCACTGACTTCAACAAACTGAGCAGGGACTTGGAGTTAAAGGGGATTTGAAAGAGCTCAGCAGGCTCAAGTTCAATAAAGCATTCACACGGGTGCTCAGCCCCATGAGAGAGAGGGGCCACTGAAGTGATTCATGTGATTGAGTTCTGCTTTGCTTAAGCCTGGACTTACTCATGGGCTTAGGGGCGAGTGAGCGTACGGTTGGGCACTGACTCACGGCCAGGGCACAGAGATCAGCGCTGTCACAGTCTTGCAACACTGGGCACGTACTTCAGTACAACCAGGAACTCGTTGGCTGCCTCCAGGAGGCAGATGTGTTCACAGCAGCAGATCAGGATCTGGAAATTTGGACTCTGATCTCGACTACGCACTGACAGCTCTGCAGGTGTGAGCCCACACTGAGTGCAAAGGCCTACAGAGATGTTGAGTATTGCTGACTTTGCTCCACCATGATACCACAGAAACTCACATCACTGGTGAAATCTCTACACAGACTAAGAAATGAAGCCCTGGAAGCTGCTTTGCTTACCTTTTAACATAAAGGGAGAGGATCTTTAGCTCTCACACTTGTCATCTACGTAAGTGGAACAGCTTTTGAAACATCTCTCACAATTTTCATCTCCACGTGTATTCTATAAAAGAACAAGTTACAGTCTGGGTCTCTGGTGCCTCATCCTTACGTCCTGCTGAAACTCTCATGAGTTGCCCTCAAGCTCCATGTTCTGAAGCAAGAAGAAATGCTCGTGTTTCACGAGGGATATGCTTGTAACACAGTGTCTGCAAGAAGCAGCAGCAGCAGCAGCAAAGATCAGTGCAATTAGAGTAATTTCTATGGTTTCATATATTTTATTCATAAGCTTTGGCTTTTTTAAACTGCTGAGTGAGTAAGACAGGTCCTGAGGTTCTGGCTTTATCTGTGGCGATAGCGTGGTCTTTGAAAAGTCACTTCTGGCATTTGGATTTGACAGAAGCACCGAGAAATAGTTGCAAAGCAGTCCTTGCACATAGGTCCTCTTGGGGAAAAACAGTTTGTGCTGTATCTTCACCAATACAAGATACTCCTTCATTTTACTCCTATTTAGGTGAATGCACATTTCTTAACCTATTTAAGCGTCTACAGTGAGAAACTGGAGTAGTTGTTGAACCCTGTTCATCTCAACCTATCAGCCAAGATACTCAGAAGGAAGTTCATGCAGCCTGTTTTATGTAGTCTGAAAGAATGTCACACAGAGGGAATCCTGTCCCCTTCAGCACATAACGGTGAGTTTGCTTCAGTCTGTGGCTGGACGTGGTCTTTTCCCCATTCTTTTCCTCCTGAAGTTGAGAGCAGAGTCTCTTTTAGAGAAGGCGGAGTGAATTGATCATCATATAACGTGAGAAAAGCACATAGAGGTGGCGAAACCAGAGGAGCTGGCTGCGATGACACCGCATGGCTCTCTGAAAAACAAAAACAGTTGAGAAAACATTACCAGAACATTCCAGACTAATGAGAAGGCAGTTTCCTAGGCCTCCTTTGAAGTTCATGGCCAATTTATAGGACAGCCTGTTTTCAGAGAGCAGGGAAGAGGCAGAGGGAGGCAGAAGGCTGCCTTCTCTGTGGGGCCAGAGGGCAGGGAGAGGCCTGTCTGTGTCCCTGGTGCTCACAGGGTCCCTCCTAGACCATTATCAGCTGCAGGTTGGTGCTGTGACAGTTTCTTTGTCATATATAACTCATCCTCCCTAAGTGATCTCACACCTGGGTGTTCACATGTCGGGGAAGCAGAAACCCGATAGATGAACATCTGAGGACACTTTGCATGCTGCTTCCCATCACAGCCTGCCAGCTAAAACTTACCCTATTTATAGTGCACCAGCTGAGAAAGGTCAGCTTCCAGAAACAAAACCCACAAGGAATAACAGCACCTTTGTCAGAGCAGTTTCCACATCTAACTCTATCTTTTTAGCAGCCTCAAAAGCAGGAAAGTTCTCTAATTTGTGGATCACCAGGATTGTTTGCTGGGCAAATCTTTTCATGCTATGGAAGGGGAACTAATGAGATTGTGATAGAAGGAACAGAGCACTAAATGTGTGCTCATACAGCAAAATAGTTCAAAAAATACACAGTAAAGAAGGGAATTCATAAAGAGCTTTGGACCACAAGTTCACAAGCTGTCTCCATCTTTAGTCAGAGCCAAGGACGTAGTTCCTGGCACGCAGTCATGCCATTCTTGGACAGGCCACCCATATTATGTTGGATCCAGTCTCCTTTGAAATACACAGTGTAAAACTCAGTGTGCTGTGACTCCTGAAGATCTGATGTGCTCAGCCCTGCCCTGCTATCCACACAGCACACGGACCAACCTGTCTCGTCCAGTCACGTTTTACAAATCACTCACGAGTGACACTTAGAGCCCGTGCATATAATTATTTGTGACGTTTTCTGTGAACGTGGCGTGACTAAAGTCTTCACAATGATGATGGAGCTATTCCTATTCAAACAGGTTAGGCAGCATCTCACCCTGGCTTGTTCAGTCTCCTCCTCTGTGAGGACGAAGAGCGCATCTCTGGTCAGGAGGCAGGAAAAGAGTATGTCCAGGATGGAGATGTACTTCCGGAAGAGATTTACCGACTCAAGCACGAGCACGCGGCACCCTACACGGGGAAAGAGGAGAAAGATTTCAAAACACCAATATTCTTGTGAGGTTCTCACCTCTCCAGGCTTGGCAGGTCCTTGCAGGCTCCCCTGTACCTGCTGGCCGTGGGGACCCTTTTTGTGCAAAAGGGGAACAACTTGTACTCATGCTTCCACCGGGATCTCTTGGTGCCCGGTGTGTGTCAGTACCCATTTGTACTGGTTCCTGTTTGGTACCCGAACTGTGGAAAGCAAAGTTAGCTCAGAAGGGTTTGGGGGTATTTCTTGTTATAGTTTAAGTTATTCCTACGTAGTTAGACTCAAAGGGAAAGGAGAGGATGGCTCTTTGAGTGCTGGTGCTGTGTCATATACAGGAAATGTAAAAGAGAAGCACAAAAATGTTCAGCAACAAAAAGGAAATTTCCTCTTTCTACTCCAAATCTTAGATACTGAAAAATTCTTTACAAGATTCAGGGATGGCTGTATCAAATATTAAATCAAGCAGGCAGTTACACTTTGAGTTCCAGAATTCATGGTTCAGATGTTTGTGGTGAAGCAGATGAAGGCAACATGTACAGAGATATTACTGGTATGGGGTTTTTTTTCTGTTTTAAAGAGCCCCTTGAACTCAGAAGTTAATTGCTATTTTTTTTTACCGTGGCTAAATTGTCTTCACCAACGAGCTCAGAGCTACTGATGGTGCCATTAAGAGCCTGTAGCTCTCAAAGGAGCTGCTTTGGGATTTCTCAGGGCTCGGAAGCTGCTGTGATTATGCTCCACACTTCAGATACTCTATTAAAGTTCGACAGAGGAGGCCGAAGTCACAGTTTACACAGGTGCTCAGACACACTATTAGATTTGCAATGAGATTTTCTTCAGTGTGCTCTTAAACAGTGAAATTATACAAAGGAGAGAAAGAACAATGCTGAATTAGGCAGCCACAAAGGCTGCCTAATGGGCCATTTTAGTGCCTGAAGTCTAATATTGCTTAAACTGTTTTCTCCTGAGCACAAAGCAAACTGCTGGTGCTCAAATGCCTCTGGCTCTAAAATGTAGGGAGGGCTTGTGTCCTCCTGAGGGAAAAGACTCTCCAGGAAAAGGGCAGACAAACATCTTTTCTGAAAAGAGTAACTCAGTGCAGTGGGTTTCTGTGAGAGCTGATGATGCCTCTGCTAGGAGCCCTCTGTGCAGATCTGCAAGGGAATCTCATCCCACAAGGATGTGGACAGTCAATCTGCTGCTGAGGACATTTGGTAGATCCCTCAGTTGAGCCTCTATCAAGTATGAGACAGAAAAACAAAACTTGTGGCTCTTATGGTGAATTAGTTTCCTGGAGACAAAAGGTCTCCAAGGTAGAGCACAGTACTCAAATATACCCCACCAGCACCATTCCTTCCCCAGTCAGGGGTCTGTGGGACACTGACCCCAGAACAAACAGCATGCATGGGTTGATCCTCCACAAATCCACTCACAAGTGATTTGTGTCCCCTGCCTTTTCCCAGAGAAACGAACTAATTTCACTGCAAGAAAGGTCTTGCTCTTATTCCTGCCAAAGCCTGCAATGGCAGGACATGGCAGCCCTGATGGACTCCCTCCAGCACATCTCCAGGATCTTTCAATTCCTTTCTTCTCTCTCCTTCAAGAGAAGGCTGTACAATTTCTTCCAACCTTTCCATAGCCTTTTGCACTCTCAAAAGCAAAACTGGAAAATCTTTATTTCAGTATCACAGAGGGCTCCAGGACCTCCCAGTTCTCTTGCTGCACTGATTCTGGGACACAACTCCCTAGCAGGGTGGGCAGAGCATTCAGAGGTGTTATATTCTCCTGCTGTGAGTGGCAACGGGCAGGGTTAGAGGCCTCAAGGGAAATCACCGGCACTTCCATTCAGACAAACGCTGAAATAAGTCTGTGCTGGGCCAGCAAGAGGTGCAAAAGCACTCCTGAAGTTCATGGACACTTGCTGCAGGCCCGGGTTGCCAGGAGATGGCGGTGTCCACCAGCTGCGGAGGGAGCTGGGACCCACAGCCGGTGTCCCTGCCGGCAGTGCCTTGCCCAGGCTGCCCAGGTTAGGATCACTCTTGGCACCCCGGTCTCATCTTAACTATGTCAGTGCTGTACCATGTCCCTGCTCCTGTCCTGCTGCAGCCTCAACCATCCAACCTTTGCAAGGTCACCGTGCCTGTCCCCGCAGAGCAGCAGCTGTGCGATGCCATCTGGAAGGACCGATGGCTCTGCCAAGCCCCTCACAGCCAGTCTCCCTTGGACGTGTGGGAATGCTGTGTGACTAGCATGGCCCGTGCCACTTCCTGACGGCCAGCCTGAGACCCCCCTCTCACTCACGGTCCACCTTGACAAGTGACAGACAGAGCAGCAGTTGTTTAGCTGCCATTAGGTTTCAGTGTGCTGCTGCAAGGATGCTCTGCTGAGACAAGCGCAGCAGCTGCACACAGAAGTGCTGTGGCAGTTCTTCTACTCCCACTAAAGACATTTCTTACTTCCAACTAGCAAACACGATGTGCCATGAGTAGGGGAACCCTCTTCCCCTCTGCTCTGCAGAGACCCTCTGGGCTGCTCCACAGGCCCCATCTGCTGGTGGGTAGTGTCAGAGAAAAGAGTACAGAGTTGCACTATGGCACAGCAGAGGAAAGGAATAGCTATGGATCCCCTTGCTCTTGTAGCCAGTATTCCCACTGGCCACCTGTTTAATTTTCGGTGCTTACTGGGGAGGACAGGGCTCACGCCGGGCAATGGGTCTTCCCCTTCCTGCATGGTTGTTAATGGACCCTGGCAATGCCATATGAATTCCTACTTGCAGTGATGGGAAGAGAGGCCTGGTGGAGGGTTACCCACCACCAAGCTCTGAAACCTTGGCTGCTCTCGTAACACAATGTGCTCTCCCTTTCCTCATATTTCATCTTTTTTCCCTAAGAAAAGTCTGATCTCCTGGGTCCCCATCAGTCAGGTCAGGCAAAACGATGGCATTCAAGCCTCACCAAACGAAGGGCACTGTAAGAGTCCTCTGTGTCAGTGATATGACAAGGATCTCCACATGCTGACAGCACAGGCTGCTCCACATGGGAACGTGAGATGAAATGAAGGAGGGAAGGAATGTACAGTCCAGGGAGAGATGGAAAAGGGTTCAGAGAACCAGGCTGCTCCCTGCCAAGCAGGGTAAGAGAAGCGCTGCCATTGAGGAGTCTACTCCTGTGACACCAGCAGGTGAAGCTTTTCCGAGCCTGTTGTGACTGTGACCTGGGCAGGACAGGATTAACAGTGTAATACAACCACTCTAGGTTGGCAGAAAGGGCAGGATCAATATAGCTAGTGGATTAGGCCTAGAATAGAAGTGCATGAAGCCTTGCAGCCTGTTCAGCTTGGCTTTCTACTTCCAAATCACTTATGTGGCAAGTATGGCTAGAATGAGAAACCCATTAGCAGATCTACGTGTACGAAAGGCTTGTGCTGCTCCTGACAGATGACAGCACACCAGCTCTTCTGGAAGAGCCCTGGTTAGAGCTGGATGGGGCCAGTAGCAGGGGCAGATGCATATCCAGCAGCTGTCTTGAAACAAGCCCACGTGCTTCTGCCTGGGCTGGAGAACTTGATTACAGATTATAAAATGTCTGTTGTGTTTATGCTGGCTAAAGGCATTAGAAAGCAAAGCAGGATATTTAGGGTGCTCATTTGCATATCACTGAGGCAATGCAAGCCTTAGCTGGCTTTTGCATTTGCAGAGAGATTTTCTGTGGATTCCCTAATCACACAGGCTTACACAAGTTCACCCACAAATAGTTCTCTCTTACCAACAGGAGAGCAGCACATTTCCATGGCTGAACATGCCTTTCAGCTCTATCCAGACAGCCTCAATCTCAGCATCACTCTTGTTTCATTAAGCCCCTCTGATGCACAGCCCTGCACGCCTGCCAGATCAAATTATAAATACTGGGAATTTCAATGAGACTGGAACTATATTTGGAAAGGCTTAGCGTAAGCAGCAGCATGGGAGCTCCCCGTTCCTTTGGTGTTTGTAGGTCATGTCAGATGTGATGTAATCAGAGCAGCGAGGCTTTCATATAGCTTCAGGAGTCTCTTGATGCTGCTAGAGAAATGGAAATGCTGTCTATACATGGGTCTGTTTCAAACCTGGTCTGATTTGAGGCACATCCCATATTCAGGACCAGAGCGTATCTAATAAACCTGCACCAACAGCACATGAAGGTGGCTCAGTCCAGATATGGCCTGACATCTAGCAGTGACACCTACCACTGCAGCTCCTTGTTCCTTCTCTGGACTGCACACAGCACACACAGAGCTCTTTGCCGTACCCCAAAGCTGAACAAAGAAAAGGTTCTAGGAAAGAAGCTGGCATTAAAACTCCTCTTTCATAGATGGGGGAACTGAAGAGACCAGACTCAGAACTCAGCTAAAGGGCATCCTGCCATCTTGGCTCATGCTCTCTCCATCAGCTCTTGGCCTGCAACTTGCTGCTAGCAGGGAACTAAAACTAATTTGCTGTGACACATTCAAATCCTACAATGAGTTGGGAATTAACATTAAAGAAACACAGCCTGGGTGACTGCGGAGGGAGCAGAAGGTTGACTGGGTGGGCCCAGTTAAGCCACATGCTCCATCCAAACACCTGATAGCTTTGTACCTAAACTAGTTCCACAAATTTGTCGCCGTGTCAGGCACCGCTGGCTAGAGATAAGGGCTGCAGATCTACTCTGGGACAGCAGCTAGAAAACCATTCAGGAGCAACCTGCTTCTGTACTTTCTTCTTTCTTTTCCCTACTTCTACAGAGAATTTCTCTGAGATACTTGTTCATTTAGAGGTGAAAGAAGAGACACCAACAATTTGTTGTGCCAGTGCAGATCTGAGAGACCTGGAAATAGCACTCTTATTCACACGAGACAGCAAGAGGCAAAGACATTGAATCACACCACCAAGACAGGACAACCCCAAAGGACAGAAAAGTGATTGTAGAGAAGCCTGAGCTGGTAAAAAACTTGCAGGGAGATAAAAGGGCAAGGAAGAGTTCAGCTGCGGGTTTCATTTGCAATGCAAATATCGGAGAGTTTGGCAGATGAAATCCTGGACAGAACATTCATGTAAACAATTGCCTAATGCCTGCAGGGTCATGGATGAAATGTGACATACCTGCTGGTAACTTCCGCTCTGAACGCAGGTACCTGTGAAGGAAGAGACACATGGGAGTAAACACCCAATGAAGTTGCTCAGATCCCAATTTTACAGGTATAAATTGTGTACACTAAATCAACACTTTTAATACACACACACACAATTACAGTGGCTAATGCTATGAGAAAGTTCAGGAGCCGACACTGGATGCACATGTCAGGCAGTGGGAAGCCTCATCCCCCACACTGTTCTGCCATTACTTTCCTCATCCTGGCTGCTGGGACACAGCGCAAACAAGCTCCATAAATCCAACTCACTCTCCAACTTCTCATGTTGCACTAAGGGAATCTGCAAGAAGCTGCCAAAGGCTATTCACCTCTGGCTCTTTAAATCCTTGTGTCTGCTGACCAGGGACATTGCCTCAGTGGCAGCTCCTGTCTGGGGACCAGCTTCTTTCTTTCTAACCCGTGCTGGCACTGGGACATCTGAGAAGCTGCTCTGACATTTTGCTCGCTAAGACTTTGATCCCTTCATGACTTCATCCTGGAAAGTCCGTAGCAAAAATGCATCTCTTGGAAACAGAATGAGGGGACGAGCACAGGAGTTATGAACAGTGATGGTACTTCCATCAAGAAGTGTAAGCAAATTATCCTGATATGGTGAAGGCATCAAAGGGTACTGCCTTCAATTCCTTTTTAATTCCCTTGTTTTTCCTGTTCTAGCCTGTGGTCTGTGGCTTCAGAGTGCTTCTGCTAACATCATTTGCATCACCCCCAGATTTGGCCCACTGTGGGGATGGGAGGAAGCAGGTCTCCAGCAGGTGGCACTCAGAGCTGTCCCACACCCAGGCTTGCTCTTCCATAAGAAAAAAAAAATATCCAAACAATGGAACATTTGCCAAAAGGAGAAAGGAAATAAAAAAAGTTATTTAACCCTGTGTAATATTTAAAGAGATTGTTATCATCTTATAGTGGTGTATTTAAGGAAGGACAATGTGACAGTTCATGTGTAAATCAACCAGGATAAAACATACCTTATATGTAAACTGTTATGTTTCTCCAGTCACTTTCAAACTAGGATTATCTCTGGCTATTGGTTAAGTTCAAGGAAAAGGATTAGCTACACAGGCATAGACAAAATAGGAAGCACGGAGTAATGAATACCCAAAGCGACTCAAAGCAAAAGTCAAGCCAGAAATGCAGGTAATGGCAGAACTCAAACAGCAATCAGAAGACATAAGCCTTAAATAGATTCTCCTACCAATGGTCTCCTCTTCTCCAGAGCCAAAGATCTGCAAGCAATACCTTTTGCTTCTAAACAATGGCCCTGTAATACTAACCCAGCCACCTTCTACCCTGCTGCTCAAGTACTGCTGTTCTGATAAAGATTCTCAAATGTTGCCATGTAAACATTACCAGCAATTTTTGGTGGGCAGGGAGGAAGGTTTAAGTATCTCCATGAATGTCTGCTCTGCTCTTCTGCCAGAGGTTTCTTCCCCCCCCCCAGCTAGAATCTGGCCACCCAAAGAAGTGATTTGGCACTTGGTAAAACTAGCAGGGTGGGAACTTCTTAAAACAGGCTTGGAGAGATAAAGCAGTGAAATTTGGTTGTTGTGAAATTTGGCTCACCATCCAACGCCCCAGTGTTCTGGGTGTGCTGCTCTGCCATAGAGGGACCTTCAGAGCACTAACTGACAGCATTAAAGGATGTGAAGAGCTGCTCCAAGAGTGAACTAATAATAACCATTCCTGGCCACTAGAAATAGAAGCAAGGAAAGAAGCAGTTCATATGCAAATGTTTCAGCAGGAGCAGAGAGCATCTTCAGCAGGGAAGGAAAGTTTAATTCTGCAGCAAACTAAGGAGTTTGTGCACGTCTAAAGGCTCAGGGAGAGACAAACTGTATTTTGGTTACTGAAAGGTCCTCAAGGCTGCTGCCTGGCAGACCTGCCACCGAGCTGGAAGAAGAGGCACGAAGAAACCGATTCTCTCCTTATCCATTTTGTCCTGAGCCAAATGCTTCGGTGCAGAGCTCCGGGAATGGGCTCCACCCAGCTGTAACGCTGCAGAGGAATCGCAGCCTCGCTCCTCTGTGTTTCTCAGGCAAGAGATGGCAATCAACTGTGGTTGCAGAGAGAGCGAAACACAAAACTCTACCTCCTGCACAGGGTCATAAAACCAGCCAATCCTCTCCCAAATCAATCTTCTCGCTCCCATCTCCACCCCGCTGGAGCTGTCTCCGTGGGCCACTTCCAAGTAGGGGAGAGGTTGCAGCTCTCTGTTGTTGCCATTTTGGGAATGCTTTTTTATGGACTGGACTTGCTGTGGTTTGGGTGAAACGAAGGAGTCTGGCACAAAATCTCAAAAATTCAAACACAAACAAGCTCTTTTTCAGGAGCTTTTTCCATGTGGTTTTTTTTTTTCTGGAGAGACTTTTCTATAAATTCTTTTTAAAGATGAAGTGATCTAAGCTGGCTTGTTCCCACCCACCCACCAAGTGCCAGAGGCCAGCTGATTCTAAGGCACCGCTGACGGCACCCTCTTTATTAAGTCTGTAGTACCTTCAGATCCACGTCTGAAGGAAAGTGAGACCCTCTGCACTGAAGAACTTCAAAAGGCTGTGAGATGTCTGAATGCACCCACCACTTCTGCACTGCTCTGGGAGAGGAGCAGGACTGATGGTGGATTTCAGTTTTGGTGATGTTCTGTTTGATGAGAAATTGTTCACTGCAATCAATGACTTCCCTCCCCAAATAGCCTGCTGTGCCAAAGGCAAAACCCTTCAGTGAACTGAGTGCACTGGCTGCTGGAGAGCACTGGGGAGATACAATTCTGAAGAGCATGGCAAAGAATGGATGTCTTAAAGATGCACTGGGGCTCAATTTAGGATCCCAACCTCTAATCTGCCCAATTCATCTGATGAAACAGATGTGAAGGAGGAAGAACAGCCAGTCTCCTAGGAATCCCAGAGACATTAGAAGGATATACTTGCCAGATGTTGAATGCTTGCTATCTGGAATGCCTCTTCCATCCTCCCTAACCGGACTTTCTGGCTCCGTTTCCATGCACCCTGAACTACACCGTGTAGCAACATGCAGTTTGTAAAACACTGCTCAGGCACTCTGTACTCACCTGTATTGCTGTGGCAAAAGATGGTTCTGCCAGTCAGAAAAAAAAGGTGTTGATTCAGAGATCTTCCAGTTGACAGAGCTGCTCTGTGGCTCTGTGCTTTGGTCCCTCCACTGTCTGGGAGAAGAATTTGCAGTGTCACTGCTCCACTCACACTGCTAGCAGCCCAGTGACGCTGGGGAGGACATTCCTTGAGGCTGTTTCTTTGGAAAAAAACCCCAACTTCTTGGGGGGGAGGAAATCCCTGCTACGCTGGTGCCCCATGCTCAGCTTTATCCTAACAGCTCTCAACAGTATCATGGAAGGGCACTGGGATGGATAAACTTAGTCAATTTAAGGAAGGAGGGAGCAGGGGTTCAAGGAATGAGATAAAATCTAGGACAACATATCCAGCTACGGGATGTGTGCCAGGCATGGGGCAGAGTCTCAAAGGGTAAACAGAGAAGGACAATTTTGCTTTGACCTTATGGGGGCAGCCTGGGTGCAATCACAGCCACCACTCCGAAGCTCCCCCTGGGACATTTAAGATGAGTAAAACAAAACACCAGAAGTGAGCTGGACTCTGAAAGGGCAGGGTGAAACATAAGATGCATAAGATACTGGACCCTGTTGTTTCTTCAACAGTCTTCTTTATTTTGCAGGGAACCTAGAACTCCAACAGGGACTAAATAATCCCCAACAAACACATCAGTGACACAGGAAATCCTTTTCCAAGATGGAGCAAATAACCAGTTGTTTTTTTTTTTTAAAGAAAAGGATTTTCTGGGAAAATGCAAGGGAAATCCAAAACAGCACCCTGCTTTGAAAACATAAATGAGATGCCACTCATCTGAAATACACAGGGTCTTTAAAAGGAGAGAGAGATCAGAGTCCCATTCAAGCCCCACGCTGTAAGAAAGCATCAAATAAAGATGGCAGATGGGATACCATTCACCATCATCAAGCCAATCACCCAAGAAACAGCTTCCTTCCTGCTCAACCTGGCCTTAAAGACCTGGCCTTGGAAATTCAGTACAAGCAAAACCGTGGTTTGTAGGGATGTCTTGCAGTTGGTGGCTTTAGAGAACTGTATCCACTGGGTCTGGGGGATTTGTCTGGACGAAGCGCTGTTCATTGGTTCGATATATTTATTTGAAACTGGCATTTCATAGAATCATAGAATCATAGAATCATTTAGGTTGGAAGAGACCCCTGGGATCATCAAGTCCAACCATCAGCCCTACTCTACAAGTTCTCCCCTACACTAGATCCCTCAATACCACATCTAATCTGCTCTTAAACACAGTCAGGGAGGGTGACTCCACCACCTCCCTGGGCAGCTGATTCCACTGACTGACCACTCTCTCCTCTTCTTTCAGGGAACCTCAGTGCAACCCTTCTGCACAACGCTACATCCCATGGCATTCATAAATGGGGCATTCAATAGTCAGGCTGTGACATGTAAGAGCAGCAAGGCATCGGTGGCACTCAAGTTGCATCAAAATCAACTCAAGAGTGATAAAGCACTAAGCTCCCAAATATCACCTCTGCAGAGTCTCATTTACAACCTACCACTGAGTTGGCGAATGTTAAGAAACATCCTGCAGGACTGAGAGGTGTTTTTCCAAATGGAATTGATGAGAATAGGCTCGGCTAACGATTCTTTGATGTAGCTTTTTATATGGCATCATTGATATAAGTTTTATGGATGCAGTTGCTATAACAACAAAATGCACAGTGGTTAAATATAGCAGCTCCTATTTTCCACTCAGTTTGCTCTGCCCTAAGCAGACAAGGACTATTCTTTTCTGTTCTAGCTGGGATGAAATGGATTTGATAGCTCACTGAAGAAAAGGAGTGGTATGGTCCTTCCTCCCCCTGACCCTGCCCCAAGACCGTTCCTCTCCACCCTGAGCAAGCAAGCAAACAACAAAACCAAGAGCCTCCCATCTGCTGGGCTACTGTGCAAGGGGGCTTATTTAACATCAAAATGTACAATGATTCATGCAAAACTAAACCACCTCAATATTACATGTGATCCCAGTGCAAACACTGTCATTTCAAAGTGCAGGAAAGAGAGGTTCTCAAATATTCCTGTCACGTAGTATTTACCATGCTTATTACTGCAGTGCCTAGTGACTGGCCAAATGCTGAGGGGAGTGAAGTGACCTTGATGTCATTCGAGACCTGTTCTTCCTTGTGGACACACGTACAGGATCCGGCCTCTCTTAGCAACAGGGAAAGCTCTTTCTGGGGAGGTAAGAGAGAACGTTGTTGCCAAATCAAGGTGATGGGGAAAGAAGCAGAGCTGCAGAGGATTGCTTCCAACTCTCCCTTCTTTGCTACAGTGGGATTTTCTTGGGTTTGGTTTGGGTTTTTTTTCTCCATCTGGAAACCAGAACTGTAATACTCCCAAGGGAGACTGAAATCAAATAGCAATTTCTGTTCTTCTCCCATCCTGTTTTTTTCTTATTTTTCCCTTGCAGAAGAACAAATCCACCCTCAAACCTTGGCATTTCACAGTTCTGAAGCCTAGACACATAGCAGCAGCTGGACTCCCCACAAGCTGTCAGGAGGAAGGCTGCTGCAAGGGGAAGGGCAAATCTCTTCTTAAGAGTTTCTGCTCCTTTGAACATAATTCACACACTAGAAAGAATATTTATGCCCTTAGCAGATAATACTGAGCATCTGCTCAGCTATGACCATGTCCTGAACTGTTTTGCTCCTTGAAGCTCTTCAAGAATTTGTACCTCCTGAAGCAAGGAGTTGTGGGATGGGTCACACAGCCTGTTCTACCCCTGTTCTTACAGAAAGCAATCTCTTAGTGGGCATGAGTCTATCTCCCACAGACTCGGGGCATCCAAAAGAGCTAAGGATCACTGCACCAGCTGCCCGCTTCATCCTTTCTTACAGCCACAGCGGAGGGAAAACCCTGCAGACCATGTTTAAAGATGGTTAATAAATACATTGCACATGATACCTGGAGGGGAGAGTTCATTTGCCTTTTTCTTGCCATGTAGCACCGGGGGCCCAGGGGCTGCAACCACTGCTCTGCAAAGCCCTGCTGGCAGGGAGGCACGTGAGAAGCCTCAGCGTATGCTCCCAGCGCTGCCCGCACTCGCCAATATGTGAGAGCTCATCAGGGCACTGAAAATCAGGAGTGATACAGTCACGCTCTACTTCCTCCGTGACACAAACTGAAAAATAATGAGGCCAAGCAAGCCACTAAAAATAAACTTAACCTTGCAGTGGCCACAGCATCACTCCTGCCACACACAGATGACTGGGCTACCATGCTTATTTCTGCTGATTCAGGACTGGAAGAGAGACAAGACACAAACCAGCCCTTAGTTAATGAGAGGTGCTTATACTCTGGTGTCCCTATCAGCACGTATCTCATCAACCCAGGGCAACTGTAGGCCAAGGACTAATGCAAAGGTCAGTGTTTAAGGGGCTCACAGACAATTAGTACCTCCTGGTCACATACTCTGAGACGAGAAGAGGGTTAACATCCCCACTGCACACATGGGAAACCTAAAGCACAAAGCTGGGAAAGTGATGTCTGCACCGCAACAAAGTGAGACAACAGTAGAGCTGGGATCAAAATCAAGAGTATTCCTTTAACTTTCTCATGCATAATTCAGCTGCTAGCTTGTTTTACCTGTATCTGTTCAGGATGTAGAGAGAAAGCTAACAATCTGCCCTCTGTTCCTTTTTACAGGCCGGTACAGCAATTGACTGAGCAAAGAGAGGTCCAGGCAGCTGGAAGCTCTCTAGTGCTCCTGTGCCAATGGTGTGAGCATCGGTCATCAACCTCTGTTCCTCACTCACTCCTCAAATAACACTGTGCCGGAAAGCATCTCCCAGCTTAACCCAAACAAACACTCTGTTTGCTTTAACTCCACCCCCTTCTGTCTGTTAGGCTATTTCAGAAGCTGCTGGGAAAAGCCATGATCCCCTCTAACACCGAATTCCAGCCATCAGATAGCATCAAAGATACTCAGCATCCTCCCAGAGGGGCTCGGTGGGTCACAGTACGGGTCCTGAGGCACTGCAGCTTTCTCTAGGCAAGCGAGAAAGGCAGATCACTGCGATGTTGTTATTGAGGAGAGCAATTTGAACTGCACAGATGATTCAGAAAACAAATGGCTGCTAAAAATACAAGATATAATGGCAAAGAGTTCTTCTCATGCCTGGGAAAGGCAGGGGCAGCTCTGGAGATCTCTCTAGGACACACTGGGGTCTGAATGAGCATAAGGTTAAAATAAAACACAGTAGCTGCCTTGTCAGCAAGGGATTTTTGTCTTGCAACCTTCCTACATCACAACACAGAGGCTCCCAGAATGTAAAGAATGAAGCAGTAATGGAACAAACTGACCTAGGGAAGTGGTAAATAGGGGCAGGAGCAGTGAGAGAGAGCAATGTCCTTGGGTCAGAGAGGTAAATTCAGGTATCTGGACAGGATGGCAGCATCCTCTGGAAGAACAGTGCAGAACTTTCCAAAATCCACCTGCCACAAGCTCAGGCATCAGTTATTTACACACTCTTCTCAAACAGGAGGTGCAAAGTGATCTGTGGCGTTTTAGTGGGATGAAGAACACAAAGAGCAAAGAGGGCCCAGTGAAAGGCAGACTGGCAAAGCACCAGCAGATGGAATAATAAAGGATGCTGTAGGTCATTTACAGAGCTGTGAGAGTTTCTCCAAGCAGTACTGTGTCCCATAGCCTGGCACTCAGTTATACCAGTGGAGTTAATACCTCTTTTGGCTCCAGCTATTCGTTTTCTGCTTACACACAAACACCACGTTCACTCTGTAACACTCCAGTGCAGCATTCAGTGAAGAGTGCAGAACACTATACCTTACAGCAGCATAAAGTGAAATGTGATTAGCATGACCACTCACTCCTCCTCCATCAAAGGTTACCACCTGCAATAGAACCAGAGAATAATAATCATTTTGAAGAAGGAGAGCGTGCACTTACCAACTTTGACACCTAACACAGCATTGTTCCAGCCCATTGTACCTAAAGAGTTGTTTTCATGTTGTACAATGAGGCCTTGTGTGTGAACTCATGCTACAGAAATACAACTAAACAAACAGGACACTCTGGAACAAGATGACTACGCACTCTTAACAGCTTGAACAACAGAAGGATGACAAATACTGTGTTCCTACTGGCAGGATGCACTTGTTACTTATTACTGGGCCAAAAGGTTACTGTCAGTAATCTGTTGCAAATTTGTTCCTGACCCAAGAGGTCCAGCTCTATGAATCACCCTCTACTGGACTTGAGAACATACCAGAATCCCTGCAGATGACAGGGTAGTCTGTTGTACTGTGAATCAGGACATAGTGCTTTAACGAGCAACTCCATCGTGTACTACTGTCCTGATTGTAAAGAGGCTTCATTGCAAGGTAACATAGAGGTAAAATAATCTCATTTGAGAATGAGCCTTTTTAAAGAATTAGCCAACTGCACTTTTCAAACAACCAAGTCAGGGTTTGTGCTGAATGAGAAGACTGTATTGTTTATTGCAGGGAGAAATGGGAACTTTGTAATGCAGAAGTAATGTGTGAACACAGTGCTAACCAGTCACCATCCAAAGCACAGAATAGCCCTGGCCCCCTGCCCTCAGACCTACCAAGAACATGTCAGGGGTGAAGGACCCACCCCAAGGGCTCCCTCAGCACAGCACCGTGCAGTGGGTACTTCAAGGCTCTCACTTCCAACCTAGAAGACAAACTGGCAGCACAAAGCATATGTTGGCTTTCCAGATGGTGGAAGTGACAGTCCTTGGACAGTCTACAGTTAGGTTTTGCTGTGGGAAAGGCCAGGCAGCAGAGCTCTCCACAGCTCCCTTCTCTGTGACCAGGAAGAAATCATAACCTCCCCACATTTCAATCAATGTCTGCTTCCTTGCCAGCTTGCTCTCTCTTCAGGGAAGGAAATGCTGCTGCCTTGCTTACTCACCACAGCTCCCTTCTCAAAATCTATTTTATATGCAGGGCCTGAAATACTGGGTTAAAGATCAAGGGAAGATCAAAAGCCGCCCTGCCCGTCCTGCAACTTGCTGCTCCACCCTCCGACAGGAGAGGCCCTCTCAAACACAGGGGATATTGTGTAAAGAGGGAGAGGAAACACAAAGACACAGATAAGAAATACTTCAAAAACCACAAACTCCAGGCAAGCCTGCTTATAAACCCATCCACCCAGTACAAATCCACAGTTAAGACTTTCCACTTTACCCACTGCCTGTAATAACGCTGCCACCAAGCAGCGGGGTTATTCATCGCTGGCAGGAAGTGGCGGGACCCAATTTGGTTTTGTTTGGGGACAAAGAAGCATTTTTTCTGGTCAATCCCTGTTTTATAAGGAGAAAAATCCTATGTCTTTGGCTGCTTTTGCTGTACATCAGCATTACCTGAGTGGCTCTCTGCAGGGACTGCAGGGGCTGGCATGGTGCTAAGCCCTCCCTGAGGATATCAGCTTTTTGAGTAGCTCATCTGGGAAAAACATTATTAAATTCTGCACAGCTGAGGGAATGAGCTGTATTTTTATCTGTATTTTACAGATAAGGAAAAACATGCTCTGAAGTCACTCCTACACAGAGTGGCACTTTCCTAAGATGACAAAGTACCCCCTTCACTGTAGGCAGAAAATATTCCTGTGCAGGTGAATAACACTGGGTCTGCTCCAGGCTGGGCTTATTCCGAACCTTTTTCCTACTGGGTGACAGAGAGGGTTTGTCTCTTCTGCCTGGTCATTTACTTTCATGTAACCCCTACAAACATAACTTTTTAAAGACTACCAGCCTGCTGCCAAACGTGAAATTACCCAATGGGCTCGAAAGTCTTTTGAAACATGCATATGCACACACCTATAAATACAATTGCATTATTCTTGTTTCCTTAGGAAACCAAGCAAAAAACCCCAGGCAAGCCAAAACACACATTTTTCCTTCTATGGAGGGTACAAGAGAACAAACCAGAAGATTGAGATAAGAGGCTATAGTGAGCAGACTAAATAAGCTAATCACTGTTTTGACAAAACTGGCTCAGGCCAACTGTGGGAACACAGGGCTGGGTTAGGAAATATTCTTGACGTGGAAATTATCTGTTCAGAAACACCTTTAGAGGTTTTTCTTCTTCACATCTGTTTTGAAATAGGAGCTGCTGTTCTTCGTGCTGCTGGGTTTACGTAACATCTGAATTAGCTGCAGAGGTTTCAGAGAGTTAGAGTTAATCTTCAACTGCCGTTGTCTAATTTACTGTCAGGACATTTGCACCTGAATTGCCTGTCTCTTCAAATACACCAATTTGTAAGTGCAATTCCCAAGGTAGCTGCACACCTACCCGGCCACGGTGGCATTCACTTTATCTACAAAGAGACCACCTTTGAAATCTTGGCTCTTCACCTTTAGAGTTTCTTTCCAGGACACAGGCTGGCTCTGACACAGAAGTGATGTCCCACCTATCCAGTATGTAGCTTCAAGGTCTGCTGTCTCAGCAGGGCACTGATTCCATTGCATCACTGTGGTATTCGAGACTTAAAGCAGGCAGCAACCACATGGAAATATTCCTCTCGCTTCAGGGATCTATTTCATTGCTACCAAATCTGAATTTCCTTCTCTTATGCTGAAGATAATCTTCACATGGGAGCATTTGCTTCTTCCACATGGAGCAGAGAGCTGGTGTGCTTGCTTTTAACAACCAACCTGAACCAGGCTGATGATGAAATCAAGCAAACAATCAGGGCAGGATGAGAAAACCTGAACATCTTGAAACTGTCTAGGTTAGAAACAGGCTTAGCCAGTTCTGGGAGCAAAAGGCTGGGATAGGAAATATACTTGATGTGGAAATTATTGCTCAATGAAATCTTTAGGGCAAGAGGGAGTTCCCTCCCCGCACCTGTTCTGAAATGGGAGCCGCTGCTCTTGGTGTTGCTGGGTTTCCTTCTGGGTGACCTTGGTATTCAGGAAATGGAACTTTCACTAGTGGAAACCAGAGCAACAGCCAAGACAAACAGGCCCAGAAATCCTTTCCGGAGGGGGGAGAGCACAGAGGAAATTACTCAATTACTAGCAGAAGAGAAAAGTCCTGAGAGGTCTGGAGTCCATGCTCCCTCTACGCACCATGTGCATTGGAGGAAAAAAGCACTCAAAGCTGTGGGTCTCCCTCACTCCTTCTGGCGTCATCCAGTGCTTCAAACAGAGCACACATCTGCTCAAGTAACCTAGTGGGGATAGAAAGGTCTCCTTCCATTTTCACACAGGACATCCCATAAAATGCTATAGCAAGGAACTCCATTTCTAATGGCCTCCCTTTGAGCATCATTTCATAGGCCTGACTTGCAGAGGCCAGTGATGCTCAAACTCCCTTTGAGTCTCTTGTGTGTTCGGAGATGTCTCTTGTAGCTATTGAATCAGAGAAGCTAAAGGCTACAAAGAATGAACTGGATGAAAAAGGAAAAATCTAACCATGGTCAACATCCCAGCGTCCACTGGGTTTGAGCTGCAAGTGTATCAGGCCTGTCCCAGCTCTTAGAATGAAGGGTCCTAGGGGCCTCCTGCTCGTGAACCCCAAAGCACACCTGGGGAGACAGCAACGTAAGTGAGGAAAGGAGGAAAAGGGATGCCAAAGTCTGTCCCAGCTCTGTTGCCTCCTCTAGCAAAGTCCACACGCTGCACTCCATAGCTGGTGTGCTGCAAAAGCACTTAAAATCCTCTACAAACATCACACATTCAAATGCTCCCAAATTTTAGGAGTGTACAGACCAAGATCCAAAACATGAGAGCTGAAGTCATGCTCACAAACACAAGCTCCAGCTTGAATGCCATTTGTAGAAGGATCTGGCTTTCTAGGCTGAGCTGGAGCCGACCCAAGACAACAGGACTCTTCCACAAAGAGCTGTATGGATGATGTTTCCATCAAGTCATAGTGGAAGGCAGCTTGTAAGAACGTGGTATTGGAACTGCATCTGCTCCAAACACAGTCTGAATGTCACCTCCTAATCCAAGCTCTGCTGTCACCAAACCCGAGATCCTGAAGAGTAGGATTTCATAATCTAGAGCCTGCCTGGGGCTCACACAATACTATGTAATTTATTTTTTCACACACTGAGTACTTTCTAATCTGGATCAAGACAGACCAGCCTTGGCTGCCTCTCCCAAAAACACTGGCTTTCGCTTGTAAATCCAGAAGGCAGGAAATAATTTCCCAAGTCTATAAATTAGTTTTGGCTTTGAGTACTCCAACCGTTAATTTTTGTGTCTGCATTATTTAATGTGGAGCTTGGATGAAATATGTCCCTGTAGCTCTCAAAAAGATTGAGTTACTCATGGACTTCCAGGGCAATTGAAGAAAGGAGTAACTATGCAATGGAACAAAAGTACGCAGAACACGGTAGGTTACTCCTTGCCTTGCAGTCTTTCCTTTCAGACGTGTTGGAACTGCAGCCTGCTTCTCCACTGCCAGATGACACATATGTTCTGTAAATAAAAGATACCCTTGTCTATGCTATGACTATGGGGAGAACTGGGGAAAGTTTTCCCACTGGGATAGCTAAACCACTACATGTCTTCCAATCACGTCAACTCCACTGCGTTAGCTTGTGGTGCTTGAAACCCTGTTAGCTTACGGTTTTGACAAAGCTCTTTTAACACCTTAAGCCAATTCTGTCAATTTCAACATTACTGAAAAATAGACTCAGTTTACCTTTTGAGCCAAAGCCTTTGTCTTACAACAGCAGAGATGCTCCCAGAGCCGCTAAGTGACAGCAAGCTCTGAAGCTCTAAAATGCAGAAGGTTCAACAAAGGTAATTAGGTGCTTGCCTCGCTGTTGTTGGCAAACTGGGTCTGCTCCTAAATGAACGGCATCATAGCAAATATCTGAGACCTGAGCGATTACTCGGGACACTTAAAATAAGGAGAGTTTACAGAGCAGTTCATTACTGCCATCCCCAAGAAGCTGCTTCAGCTGCCTTTGGTACCGCTGGCGCCTTCTGCTTGGCGCTCGCTGCTGCACAGGGCAGCACAGAGGGGAAGGCAGCGGGCCCTGCCGCAGCGTTCCGTGTTCCTACAGCTGCACCCATGTGAGATGGGATTTTTCAGCTCACTCTA
This sequence comes from Jacana jacana, assembly GCA_013400555.1. NCBI lineage: Eukaryota > Metazoa > Chordata > Aves > Charadriiformes > Jacanidae > Jacana > Jacana jacana. Next base: position 176,765 of record VZTM01014691.1, read on the forward strand.
TGTTTACTGGCAGACTCCCGCCTCCCCCAGCACAAACAGCTTGAGTTTAATTGCCTCTGAGGCAAAGATCTAACCCTTTCTAACCATCTAGAAGAAGTTCCACTGTTTTCAGAATTTCCACTGGGATTCTGGTGCACTTCTCCTGGTGCCCACGGGAGTCACAAACATGCAGTACAAATCCTCCCGTGTCGGGAGCTTTCAGATTAGATGAAAACCTATCTATTCCTGGGGCCAACGGGAGTTCAGGAAAACTGCATTTGTCTCTGTGCACAGCGATGAATTTCAAGGAAAATTAGCCCCAGAATAAATAAAAAGTTGGATGCATGACACTGGTTTTTGTTCTCATGGGGCTTTCATGCTACAGGAGATGTTCCTCGATTTGTGAATTGCTGAAAAGGCTTTAAGAGTTTTTTGATTTTGTTTCTAATCAGAGTGTGACAGTGACATGCCTGATCACAGTAAAATTCAACAGAAAAGAACAGAACAGAACCTTTTCCATGCTTAGGCCCTTATTCCTGGTTCTGGGGGGAAAAAACCCCAACCTATATCAGTGCTAGAAAATCTCCCTGGTTTAGTACTCTTCAGTCCTGCCCTGTAACCCTGCTAATCTCGCTGACACACGCCTGCCAATGTACTTCAAATCTCAGCCTAAACGTAAGCCTAAATCCCGTATGGGCTCCCTTCATCAATGACAACTAGCAAGATGGTTGCTTTAGATGTAAAAAACATTGGAGGAGTAAGCAAAGCAAAATTCTTCCACTGTTTATTTCTCACTGGGAAGCAAAGAAAGATCTACAGAGAGAAAAGATACATCTGAACTAGACCATTATCCTCTCCATATTTTTCAGTGGAGCAATTCTATTTGTTTTGAAAGAGGATCAGAATGACCATGACTTACTTGTCGAGGCATAGGAGCTGCACAAAAGCTCAGAAAAAGTCTTGAGCTACAAAATGCAGAATTACTTTCAATTAAATCACTTTAGACCTGAAACACAGCTGGGCTCAGTCAGAGGGTCTTACACAGTTAATGAACCCCAGGATCTACTACAGTGAAACTCCAACAGTTTGCAGTTTTTAACCAATTTGAAGCTCTTACTTCAGTGAAGGCTGGTGACACTACAGCCCAACAAAGGCTTCATAAGATCTAGGTAGAGAAATGCATGAACACTATAAAGCAAGTATTTCTGAATGAGTAACTATACTCTCTCCCTGTCCTAGGCTATTTCACAGAGATTCCAGAAGCAAAATCCCAACTTTAATGACACTACAGAAAGCTTGCAGAGGGAAGGAAAAAGCCTAGGACACAGGTGAAAAGTAATGTGGAATTAGCTGATGCTGTAGAAAGCTTGACATTACCAGGTTGATGTTATTGGCTTCTACGTGCTTCAGCACAAAGGCAGCGAGGAGCTGTGTGTCCCATTCAACAGCGGGATTATCTGGAAGATCCCTGAAAAGGAGACGTGCAATTAGTCACTTCACTGTTGAGAACTTTATAAAGACCCTGCTAGAAAAGAGAGATTGGCTTATCAGAGAATGAGATCAACACAAATTTATTTACCATATAAAACCACTGAACCTCACTTAAGGTTCTTACAAGCTTGTACATGGAGGGTGAAAGGGAAACAGAAGTTCCAACACCCTCCTCATAGCTTTGCCAAGGTCAGCCTTTCTTGTTACCATTAAGGCAGACTTTCTAACTGCTTTACTTCAAGCAACATCGACTTGGTTCAGTGATTCTTGTTCTTTATTCATCCCAATCAAATTCAACAAGCAAATTCCTGCTTTCATTTACACAGGACTAACCCATTAACCGCAACCAGATGACAATAGGACCATAATTATATTGCCTGGATTTGGTAGTAGTTCATCTGTGTGTTCTATGCTTTGCATACCAAGCGGGTATGCAAACCATGCTGTGACTGAACACTCTGCCTGGGTATTTTAGATGGCAGGCTCCTAGGGGTGGGGACCATGAGCCAAATGCAAAATAGCATCAGGCAGCCAAGAGAATGATTCCATATTTACACAACTGAGAGCTGATTTGACCCCCCAGTCATTATGTTTGAATGATGCCAAGAAAACATTGCTTGCAAAGTTAAAAAGGTTATTAGTAACAATAGGATAACACACAGCTGCTAAAGTCCAATAATGACATGTTAAGCTGGTCTTTTTCTCAGACCTTTTCCGTCCTCTGATAGTCTGATAATTGCTGTGAGGTGGTTTAGCAGAAAAGTGACTCCACAGCCTTCTCTCACAGACACACGGGTCTGGATCTGAGCTGATCCAGCTGTTTGCTGCAGGGAGCAGGGGCGCTACCTCCCAGCGCTCCCCCAGCCTTGCTGACTCCCCAGACAGCAAGGACGGTAACATCTGCAACAAAACAACAGGAAAATGTCTACTTGGCACATTCCAAAGTCAAGCTCAGCCCGGGTCTTCATGAGAGATCTTCTGGCTACATATTTTCCCACTGCTGCTAATAGTAGTACTAGTAGAAGGAAGAGCCTAAAGTACAAACTGTCCATTATCAGCATTTTGCCCGTTGTGTTACGCACTCCTGCTCAGCACAGGCCGGAGGAATGCAGTGTTAGGAATCCCAGCAGCAAGGGAAGGCATTTCCCCGTTAGTGTGCACATTCCAGCTCCAGGCCCTGCAGCAGCATTACCAACAGAAATTGTTGTTGTTAGCAGCTCCCTCTTCTATTGACAGCATCTTTGCCTGACGTAGAGAAGACATTTGAATTTCATCATAGGAAAGACTCTTTGGTACATCTGGTGGCTGTTTCATCAACTTAATAAACTTGCATCTCTTCTGCTCAAGACAAAACCTTTCACATTTTGTGTTTAAGAGGAAGTGGCCCCACTGACCCTGAAGGTATTACAAGTCCCACCACGTCACAGCAAGCTTTAAATGGAGCTCATTCTAAAAGTATGCTCAAACTAAAACTTCCCAAGCAACATGCCCACTGAGCAAGGCTAACAGTGCTTCCGTCCTGTGAATGGTCCCTCTGAGGTTATGTCAAGGCTGAGAATATGAAAGAAGTAAATTAGTCTAAAAGGGATTCTTCACTGGCCACTTATGCTCCAAATACCATTCCCCGTTTTGGACAGGAGCTGTGGAGAAAGTGAAGAGTCCCATTAAAACAGAAGGGGTGCTCCAACAGTGAGAGGTTAGGAAAAAAAAAAGTAGAGCTTGGAATTTATGATGTCCAGGAGGCTTTGGTGCCACAGCCACCGCACTGGGCTTTATTGGGCTGTCTCCAAAAGGGCTGCCGGGTAGTGGAGCAGGTTTTAACTAGTTTAGACAGATAAAGATCACCCTTGTTCAATGGAAATGAACAGCTGGAGGCAAGGGTTTAGAATCCCTGGAAACAAAACAATCTGAAGGCATGAGCAAATTAACTCCATGAACACTGAACTGATTAAACAGAAATATTCTGCAAAAAATTCTGCTTCTACCCACTTACTGCTGCTCATGGAGAGACCACTCTCTCCCTGTAAGGAAAAGGAACTATTTATCTTGCATAATATTTGTCAGGCAACAGAGAAGTTGATCTTGCAAACAAGACACACATACACATAAGCACGTTCATAACTCATTAATAGCCACGATGGCCCACTGAAGTATGCTTAGCTCATTCTGCAAACATGACAAGTGACACACAGGTTAAATGGCATGCCCAAGTTACCCAGAGAAGTCAGTAGCAGAACTGGCAATGCATTAACCTAGATTCCTCCAGGAATATTTTTTTGGGAGGGTAGAAGTTTGTATAATGCTTTGTAAAGTGGAAAATTGAAGTGTTACCATGATAGTAGGGATGCTGCAGAAAGCATGAGAGCGATAACTTTCTATCTGTACTCTGGATATTAATAATCAGGTCCAGATAAGGATGAAAAGGTGACAAAGGGAACCAAGTTCCCACACACCCTATAGCAATGCACACCAGACACCTTCTTACAGGAGGTCTCTACACGCCTTAAGAACTTTGTGGGGGCATAGAAGCTTTGAAAGCTGCTGTCGTTCACAAAATCATCTATTCAGTACAAAGAATTTTCCCTAATACTGTAAATCAGCCCTCACCAAACCTGAAGAGTCAGCTGACTTGCTGCACTGTTGAAATAAGTTGCCTTCATTGTGGTTTTACCTTGAGGACTCGGTATCAGAAACTTCCAGCATTGAAGCGGTTAACTGCAGGCTGCCTTTCTGGCTAAGACCACTAATGCCTCTGAGCTCAAGGTCGAGGGGCTGAGATAAAGGACTATAAAGGAGCGAAAATTAGCACATTCCCTGGAGCAGACTGGAGCTTGTCCCAGGTTCCCCACCCGCCCTCCCTGTCCTCTGCCCCAGAGAGCTCCCTCTTGCTTCTGGCAGTCACTGCCACAGATCAAGGCAAAAATCCCCCCCTGGAGGGGCCTCCCAGGTCATACTGCTGGGGGATGCTGGTGGGAAGGGAAGAGGGATTTGGTCACTTTGGCTTCATTTCCACCAGACTATTCTGGGCATGAAGTGATGTTTTTGGGCATTCCACATGACTGGAAGCAGGTGGCTGCTTGGATGCAGCCCTTGTTGACCAGGGAAAAATAGGGAGATGCATAGAAGGAGCAAAAGAAATATTTTTAATGGAATAAGGCTCCAGAAATGTTGTTTTCCCAGCTATTTCCAATGCTGTGCACTGGACAGAGAATTTACAGCTGTGCCAAGGAATCTACAGACCGAAGAGTGAGATAAATGGAGANCCAGGAATATTTTTTTGGGAGGGTAGAAGTTTGTATAATGCTTTGTAAAGTGGAAAATTGAAGTGTTACCATGATAGTAGGGATGCTGCAGAAAGCATGAGAGCGATAACTTTCTATCTGTACTCTGGATATTAATAATCAGGTCCAGATAAGGATGAAAAGGTGACAAAGGGAACCAAGTTCCCACACACCCTATAGCAATGCACACCAGACACCTTCTTACAGGAGGTCTCTACACGCCTTAAGAACTTTGTGGGGGCATAGAAGCTTTGAAAGCTGCTGTCGTTCACAAAATCATCTATTCAGTACAAAGAATTTTCCCTAATACTGTAAATCAGCCCTCACCAAACCTGAAGAGTCAGCTGACTTGCTGCACTGTTGAAATAAGTTGCCTTCATTGTGGTTTTACCTTGAGGACTCGGTATCAGAAACTTCCAGCATTGAAGCGGTTAACTGCAGGCTGCCTTTCTGGCTAAGACCACTAATGCCTCTGAGCTCAAGGTCGAGGGGCTGAGATAAAGGACTATAAAGGAGCGAAAATTAGCACATTCCCTGGAGCAGACTGGAGCTTGTCCCAGGTTCCCCACCCGCCCTCCCTGTCCTCTGCCCCAGAGAGCTCCCTCTTGCTTCTGGCAGTCACTGCCACAGATCAAGGCAAAAATCCCCCCCTGGAGGGGCCTCCCAGGTCATACTGCTGGGGGATGCTGGTGGGAAGGGAAGAGGGATTTGGTCACTTTGGCTTCATTTCCACCAGACTATTCTGGGCATGAAGTGATGTTTTTGGGCATTCCACATGACTGGAAGCAGGTGGCTGCTTGGATGCAGCCCTTGTTGACCAGGGAAAAATAGGGAGATGCATAGAAGGAGCAAAAGAAATATTTTTAATGGAATAAGGCTCCAGAAATGTTGTTTTCCCAGCTATTTCCAATGCTGTGCACTGGACAGAGAATTTACAGCTGTGCCAAGGAATCTACAGACCGAAGAGTGAGATAAATGGAGAATTACGGTGCTGTAGTGCCTGTCTCTGCTCACTGACTTCAGCAGGACCAGTCCTGAGAAACACTGTTCCGAGAACATAAACCTCTACCTTTCTCTTTATCCATTCACTGTTGGCAGTGAGAACAGGACAGGACCCCTGGCTTTCTCCCTCTCACCTCCTGGCTTCCCTCCGTGCCAAGCTGAGCAGACAGAGCAGCCACAGTTCCTGTTCCCAAAGTTTGCACAGGAAGAATATGGTGGATGTCCTGGCAGCCTTGGCCCAGGCACCAGACAGCTACAAGGGGCCATAGCAAATCATATCAGGATGTTAAACCAAAATTCAAACTTGTGCAGATCTTGGCCAGCGGTCTTACAGCTGCCTGAATAAAGAAATGTTAAAAATCACTGCCTGATGCCAGCTCCTCTCCCGGCCTCCTCCTCTTGCCTGCTCTGGGCTGTGGATCGTAGCTCCAGCCTTGGTCACTGAAACCCTGTGCATGCTGCCAGTAATGCTGTCCCTGCCAGTAGCCTGGACAGTTTTGTAGGGTCATCTTTCTAGGAACATTTGGGCACAAGATGGCTAGATTCCTGTCATTTGGAAGGTCTCTTCTAGCCAAGATAGAGATTTAAAAACCTACACAGATATATATTGCCAAGTTACACTCTTCTTACATGATAGACTGCTCAATCCCCATCCAATTTTCCGCTGCTCGTCTTCCACAGACCTGAGCAACAGCCAGTGCATTTATACGTACAACTTCCTTCAAAGTCTTCCATGGAATTTGTCCTGCTCCTGAACTAAGCTCTCATGACTGCTCTAAAGGTTAAGTCAAACCAGTTAGTCTATGTGATGTGGTTTAACACACAGCAAATGGGCTGCCCCATATCAGACACCTGCAGTTAGAGTAACCTTGAGGTCTCTCCCTCCCTCAGTCTGGTGAATGGGGACAGTCCCCAGGCCCCCGGGTGCGTTACATGGCAGTTACCCTGACATGGATGGGAAGCACCCTCTGCCTTGACATGAAGCCTTTAGAGGTGGCAATGGGGATGGGAGCAGAGCGGCAATAGGGCTCCTTCTAGAAGACACTGAGGTCTCCATTAGTACTTTCTGAGACACCAGAGTAAAACTTTCAAGGTACTACTGTGGTTTTCTATTCCACTACACACAAAACGGGTCAGGATGAAAGAGCTTTCCTATTTCTTACTGCCTTTTTATCCTGCAGCGTGACCTTAATCAATCCAAGGCCAGGGACCAGGAAGCATTTTTGCATAATTTTTCCTCCTTATCCCTCCTCTCCCCCGTGAACGATTTCACATTGAACCAGCACAAAGGTCGGTAGATTGATGGTGAATTACATAGGAAACAGGTGAACTGCTGTGCACAGAGTTCCCAGCTGAGAACAATGACCGCAATGTGTTTGTTGGAACAAAGGATGCCCTTTATATAAAGTTAACTGTATGAAATGAACATCTGGGCAATTGAAACTGGATCAAAAAGCAAAAGATCCCACAGAACGAAATGACGTGAGTGCACAATTAGTGAAAAAGCCATGTGATGACTAGAGGCAATCAGTGACCTTTGTATCAGAGCATCACAGTCACTGAAAAAACTCTGCAAACAGAAATTATTTCATGCTCTCTAAAGTAGAGCAGAGAATTTTTATTTTTGAGATTATGCTAAGATAAGGTAAGACAGGCTGGCACTAGGTCTTGGAGCAGAGCCTCTAAATCCTTACATTAATACCTATTTATACATTTCTACTCCTATAACGGCCAATTACAGACAGGAGGGAAATGCTGCTGTTAGGCTCATGTACATCTCTGATTCTATGGAAAAGAACCCACTTGGACAAACAATCAGCATCTTGCAACACCATGTTATACAGAGAGCAGATGCCATGGGCTTATTGGAATGTATCAACCTACAGTTTAGGAGAGAAATGGACTAACCCAGGATAGTAACTGCCAAATGAAAACTCACCTACCACAAAGAAGCTCAAGCTGAATTTTTTACACCAGCAGCTTCTTCCCCTTCCTCATGGTAAAGACACCCAAATTGTTCTGAGATTTGTATTTTAAGACTGGAAATAAGAATCTTGTGTTTTGGTGTATGTGGAGGGCATACAAAGTGGTGAAAATATCTGCAACTGGAACGTTAAAAGTAAAGCACACCTCAAATACTTCATGTAGGATGGAAGAAAAGGAGTATGTCTATTCTTTGAAAAGAAGAATGGACATTATCTGTCTCTTCCATTGTTAACTTTTGGAATGTGTAAGTTTGGACTTACTTTGTACAAATTTCAAATGTAAATTAAATAAGTTTAGATGCCAGGTAAGTGCTGACGTCACTAATGTGGCCATACCAGGCAGAAGTCATGTGTGAAGGGAAAGAGCACTAAGACAGAGAGCACTCCTTTCAGCTTCCTCGGAGCCCAGGCAAGCTGCGGGTGCTTCTTCACTGAGCTACGCAAAAACACAGTGCACCTCTGACAGATGATATTCCAAGGGCCTGCATAACTCCCCAGAGGCAAATGGTAATTAGATCTCTAGGGAACAAACTTTATGACTTTGGCATGATCATGTGTTTCTGTTTGAGAAATAAACATCCTTTGGGTTTAAATTCAAAAGAATTATTACAGAACACAGGACTGCTTGTTTGCAAAGAGCTATCCAAATGTCCCTGTACTCATTCATTTTTTTTAATGAATTATTGATGATTTCTCAGCAGAGTTTAATGTCTATTAACAGAGATGACACAATTGCTTATCATAATTTGAAATCTGGTATTCATTTGACGTCTGTGCCTCAGCGCCTTGTTGATAAATTACAGCACAAAGCTCTGTAGGAACAAGTTCATATTCAGTGTCTTTAAAGAAAAACAATTGATGGTGCCTTTCAAGAAAATAAATGCATAGAACCTACAGTGGCTAAAGCTAGGTTTAAAAAGTAACTCTCAAAAACTAGTTTGGGGAGGACATTGGGCCCCTGCTGGGTAAGACAGGAAACAAAATTCAACTCAACTAATTCTGAATTGATCACAGATTCAGTCACAGCTTTCCTGTCTTCCGCTCTTCACACCTGTGAAATGGAAACAATTCTATGTTCACACCCATGTAAAGAAGTTTGAAATCCTTCTAGGAAAAGTGTTATGTCTGTTCTCTGATTCCTAGATGGAAATCTAAAACACATCCTGGCAATCCTGGGCACTGGGAACCCCACAAACCTGTCTTTTACCCCCTGTGTTGTCTTCCAACAGAGTACGGAATCAAGTTCAGCATCAGAGTCCTGACTTGAAGGCCTCGCCCAAAACATATAAAAGACTGCATGAAGCTCCAAAATGAGAAATAGGGTGAACAGCTCTGCTCCTGTGGTGCAGAGAACTCCATAACAAGGATAACCTCTGCTCAAGCAGTTAGGACTTCCTTAGGGACTGGTGCCAAACAGTAAATGGGCTCCCAAATCAAGCACCATCACAAACTGCTTTGCTTTCAGCTGCAAATACCAGGAATACTCCTTGGAACGTGTCCCTTCCAGCAGAAACACAGCAACATTTAAACTTTAGAGTTCCCCACACCCTCCAGTGCACATCAGAAAGCTGAGACATCTGGGCCAAATGTTATCCCAACAATGGGAGACCCTCATTGCCAAACCACACCACAGCGATTTGGGTGTCACCTACTGGGCACCTTGCTTTGGTCACGTAGTGGCAAGGTATCGCCATGCAATAGTGCAGGGAAGGAAGATGATGTCTCTAAGGTCACATTGGTGGAGATTTCTAGCACATGCCTACAATTCCTTGACCAATTCTTGGTCCCACACAGCAAATCCCATCTGTAGGTGACATGCACTTAGTATGCAGCACTGCCCCAACATTGTGCTGCAAACATACGAGCTGCAAGAGAAGAAACATGACCTGGGAGCCTCACTCATGTTATTGCTGTGCTGCTGAAATGTGTTCAGCAGCTGGTGTGAAGAACACACCAGAACCTGTGTAGTTGTCATCACTGATTGATCAGTCACACAAGGCAATGAGCTTTGAATTCAGCTGCCAGAGGAAGGAGGGGCCCCTAGTTCATTCAATCCAACCTACGCTGAGAAGCTCCAGCTTCAATTGAAAGAGAAATCTGCAATGAAGGTTTGCAAGAACCACACAGTGCCCTGGAGTGCATCCAGATCCCTGGTGAGAATGGGAGTAACAAAACAATGAAGTTTAAGTCCCTAAAGAGAATTCTTTAAAAAACAAAGCAGTTCTGCCCTTACCTTTCACCCTCAAGTTGGGTGCTATGTTTTATGCTACTTATTCCCAACTTTCATTCATATTTGAGTTGCCTTCACTTTGCACATACACCACACGCCAAGCCAAGACCATTTACAGTTCTTTGTCCCCAGTGGCCGTTATGTGACCACATGCCATTGACTAAGTGGGGCCCACAGATCCCACATCAGGGACACATTATCAGCCAGCTACCATTTAGCCTGTTTCTAGCACACCCAGCAGTTTCCAGCACTCCAGACTGTCAGAAGAGATTGGCCAAGTGCTGGGCAAGAAGCCTCCCTTTCATTTTACAGAAGTTGGACTTGGTTGTAATCTGTTGGGGGCCATTAAGAGAGTTCACTGAAAACATCAGTCAGAGGCCAGACTCCGTTCTCTCATGAGGTTTGGGACTGCCATGCTGGATTGTGAGTCAGCAGTTCCTCCTCTGGCCCTCTGAAATGTGGTTTGGGCAGCAGACAATAGTACAGTGTGAACTGAAGTCAATTCCACTCCCATCTCAGAGGAGGTATGCAGGAAAGCAGACCATTAAAGTCCCTATCTAGTTCAGGAAAACAAGAATTCACCAACCTTTTTCCAAGCATCTGTTGGCAAAGTGCACTTCTGGTCTTAGTCTGAAAACTGAAATGAGCAACAAGTAACTGATCTTTGAGCTGTATCTGGGAATCTGATCTACACACTTCTAATAAGAGAAGCATCTTCAAACATGCAACTGTCTGGCACCTCAGAGCACAACTACTGGACAGAAGCATATATGTAGCAGCACTTCAGTTCAACAACTTTCTTGGCCATGAAGATGTTTGATGGAGGTGCTTAGTGGAGAGCTTGAACAGTGCAGACTAGAGCAGTTCCTGCCCTTTGTGAATTTTGCTCCGTATTCCCAGAACAATCTGCTCTTGTCTACATCAGCTCCCAGAGGAGGGATAAACTGACCTGAAACCAAAAAAGGTGGACTCACCTCTGCTAACACCTACCTCTTCCTTGGACCCCATTATTTACCCCTTTAGGATGTCTCCAGCCACTCTGGTATTTCTGACAATAACAGAGGGAGAACACAGACCACCCTTCTCCAAAAGCACCATCTGTACTGTAAGAAACGAGCATCATCAAGCCTGTATGAAATAATCAGGGAGTTCCCAGGAGAGCTCATAGCAGTGCTGAGTTCCTCATTATTATTGGCTTTGCCATTGTGCCTAGGCATTTATCTGGGGCTGATACTCTAAACTGTCCTGAGTGAGAACAAAAAACCCAGCAATCCCACAATCAAAACTTAGGTTTTAAAACTGAAATACAAATCACCAGCAAAACCAGGACTCCGACCACAAGACTTCACTCCTCCTTTTCTAATTCCTTTTGTTTTGTAAAATGCTTTGAAAAAAAGAATAGTAGGGCAGAGCTTGGGACAGGGTACATTAACAGATGCACCAAGAAGCCATGTCCAGCCACCACGAGTCCCAGCACCACTGGTTCAAGAAGGACAGACTCCCAGTTTCAAACTGCCAGGCAGGAGGTCTCACTCTCCTGGAAGAAGAGCCGTAAGTGGGCAGGTGGAAGGGGAACGTGGGGTGCTCTTCCTTGCTAGGGTTTTATTAGAGCACATGAAGTTCCTGACATGCACCGTAACATGTCGAGGACTGGCATGTGCAAAGGGTACAGACCCAAGGGGAAGGAACAGAAAGTCTCTCACAACAGCCAGCAAAATTCTTCAGAGGTGAATGGCTGAAATACCACAACCTTTATATGCCAAATAAACCCAGCCCCACCTCATCACAGCCTAAATCCTGTCTGTTCTTGGAATGATGAATACATTGTACGGTTCGGGCAAAACCCGCAGTTCTGATTCCAGCCCAGGTAACTCTGACAGAATTTTGCCACCGACTTAATGGCACGGCCCAGCCCCTCAGGGAGGAGAAAAGGCAAAAGCATAATAATCACTCCTGCCACAGAGATAGACCGTGATCTACTCCATGTAACAAATAAACTGCAGTCAGAAATCTCAGGAGAAAGCCTGTAGCCAAATCAATCCCTCAGTCGTTTTTATTCATCATCTAGGAAGCAAAAGCACAGAATAGTCACTTCATGGACGTGTATTTCTCATGCCAAAATTTATGTAAATGCAGATGCAACATCAGCAGAAATCTCAAGAGGATGATGGCCCGATTCCAAATGCAGCTTCCCATGTCACAACATTCCAGCTTCCCTGTACCAATTCCATCCAAAAAGAGGTTTCCTGACTCCTCAGCCTTCCACAAACACCCGTCTCCTGCAATCTATTTGATCTACACAATTACACGGGAGCATTACTGCTTGAAATCATGGTGTACCCACCCTTTGTAACACTGAAGTTCTCATGCCCTGGGCTCTCTAGCTGGCTGCAAATTTTACTACTGCCATCAAATCACTTCCTTTTATTAGACAGCTTGTATGAAGACGTTAAACACCCATCTTAACTGCCAGCTCTATCCCACAAACTTTACTGACATACAAAGTTTTTACTCATGCAAACAACCCTCTTGCAGGCACTGTCTTGCCAGCCCCATCCACGTGAATGCCCCAATTACATGATTACATGAGAAAGCTCTGGGCCAGATCCTGCTCCTTCTCTGCAGCCGGTGAGAACCCGCACCGGCTTCCACAGCAGCCCAGCCAGGGCCTGGGCTTGGAACTCCATTTGCAAGAGCGAAGCGGGACTCGGCAACAATGAACAAAAGGAGTACAACAACGCAACGACCTTTATCGTTTAGCCTTCCTCCGCTCGGCGCTGACTTAATGCGAGGGTTATGCAATGGATTTGCTATAGCAACAGCGGGGGTGATCGGCAGTAACCCTGCCGCTGCCTGCCCGGCCGGCGCTGCCGCGGGGACGAGATGCAGCCATTGAACTTTGGCCCAGTAGCGAGCCCGAGCCTCCCGCTCGCCCGGCAGCGCTCGGCCTGTTTACACTACTCACATGATGGCAGAGGGGGAGGCTCCTGGCAGCCACCAGCATCCAGCCGGATTTCTAGGACCAGGCCAAGATTGCCAAGGGCTGGGAGCGATTAACTCCTGGGAGCAGCGGCTTCACGCTCCAGCAGCTGCCTGCAATGGCCCGGGAGAACAGCCCCCGACACCACTGCAGGATTAAGACATTCAGCAGGGGGTGTGTAAGGAAATCAATGAGCTTTAAAAGGAGGGAAATGTTATTTTTTTTTTTTTATTATTTTTGTCTTAATGAGTGGCAGATGAGGGAGGGTAATGAACTGGAGGTGGGAACACAACAGCTTCATCAAGAGCCGTGTGCTATGAATTGCACATACCTGGTTACAGAAGGGAGCAGGGAACTCCTCCAGCAGCAGAGAACTGAGCTGGCACAGGGTCCCCATCCTGGGCTCTGCTGCACCTTGGGGACAGGGAAGCACCTTGGGGACAGGGAAGCACCTTGGGGACAGGGAAGCTGTGGTCTACAGGTGCCTTGCTAAAGTGGTTCTTTAATCTGACAGCACAATGCCCTAAGAAAAAGGTGCAGTTTACCAATCTCCAGCCACGCCACCGTTTGAGCATGACTGCTACTGCTGTAGCACTTCTGCAGTGCTTATTTCCACACATCAGCAGATGTTCATTAACTCACCCCCGCTGTGAGGCTGGTACGGGGAAGTCAGCAAGTAATAACCTTCACATTTTATAATGGGAGAATTAAGAGCTCAGGTAACTCTCCCTGGAGAGCCCAAGGCAAGACACTGAGTCAGGGGCAGAGCCTGGGATGGAGCGTGGGAGCTCCTGGCTGGCAGCAAGGCCACAGCCCAGCGCTGCATCACCCACGCTCGCTCCAGGAACACCTGCTATTGCCCGCGGCAAGTGACAACCCATTTTTCAACAGGCCTCTTACAAGTGCTCTGCACAGCCTGATACGTTCTACTCCTGGGCACTTGGACGGAGCAGAACACACTCTAGCAGTTGCAAATGATCCACCATTGCACCGGTATCGCAGGAGCTGCTTAAAAGTAACCCCCCAAAACCTGCCCATGGCCAAAGTGCTGACCTCTGTCTGCATCACCTGACGGTGGTCTGGAGTGCACTGGTGTGACACAGCCCTGGATGACTGCTTCTGTCAATATTTTTGGCCACGTTCCCTCCTGTACTTGTTACTTAGGAGCAGTCTACATAAACTCATGTCTTGTCCTGAACTATTGCATTCTCCACTAAAACCTTGTTATTCCCAGGAAAAGGTTTTGTAAATGTCTTTGCTGTGATGACAAACGAACCCTGCAGACACAGCACTGAGAAGCAGGTATGGCTCGATATCAGAACTCCCTTTGACAGCTTCATCCACAATTACAGTCACACCCAAATACAAATGCTGTGTAAAAAACATTGAGAGGAAAATTTTTTGGTGTGGGTAAAAATCTAAGCACTGAAAAATCTAGAATGGGATCAGTGGCTCAGTCGCATTTTTGCAGAAACAGGATCACAGCAAAAAACCATTCTCTGCCCATTACTGGTAAGACCAGCTGACTTTTCCAGTATTCTCCATATGGAATCCCATTCGAGCCTCAATCTAGTAGAAGAAATTCTGCAAACCCTTTACCTCTCTTCCCCACAGATCAAACCTCTGTCTGCCCATGTTTAATCTATCTTGCAATATTACACAATGTCTTTTCCAAGGCAAATGATAAACCAGCCTTGGCAGCCCATCGTGTGGCTACTTAGGAGAATAAGAGAAATGCTGAGTATTTGGCTTGTGAAACAGAAATACAGGAAGAAAATATTTATAATAATGCTACTGTTTAAATAAGAGACCATAATTTATCACAGATGTGACCCTTCCTTCCAAAAGGAAGGGTTTAAATCTTGCTGACGCTATGTAATGGCATGAAATAGACTGGACTTAATGAAGAATACATCCCCTGCCATTTTGCACCCCAAAAAAAGCACCTATTTAGCTTCTTTCAAGCACTGTTTGCCTGCCAGACATTAAAAACCGATTTACATGAAAATATTCATCTGAAAACAGACTGAACACTCATACACTTAATGAAATTTAGTTAAATATTAACTATTAAAGAAGAGAAAATGGCACATAACTCAGACAAGATTGTTCAGCTCACAGTCACAAGAGGTATAACAAACGCAGCACGTGTGTGGATGGAGGGAAGGCTACGTAATGATTATTTCAATGCAAATAGCAATAGCAGAGACCCAGACTGCAACACTGAAATGAGAAAGTATTGAAATTGCTGCAGAAGGAGTCTGCAGGTACAGTGAGATAGTTAATACATGACTAGCTAGAAGAGGGGGCATGACTTGGCGTGGAGTTGCAATCCAACTGTTTTCCTTCAGTGGGGTCAGTTGGTACAGAAGGACTAAGTTACAAAACACTCATCCCAAACCCCATTTCAGTTTCTAAAAAACTATTTCAGTTTCCTGTGCTGCAGTAAAAATATATTTTTCCTTTTGACCAGAACTGCCTGAAGAAGCTACAAGAGGCAAAAGATGCTCAACAACGTCCAGCAAAGCATTCATTTCCCTTGTTCCTCATCTCTCATGTTATAAAAGTGAGATTACGGCTCATAAAAGACTATCCACATTTGCCAAATCAAGTCTACATTAGCAAAAAAAGTGAATACGTGGCAAATAAAAACATACACTTCCTATTTGCCTCATTGTTTCATTTTTTCTTTTTCAAAACTTGGTGTTGCATCACCAGAACAGCTACGTTTCCTATAGAAGGGCTCAAAATTGGCTTCAGGATCTCCAGGAGCAACAGTAAAACTCCATGAGCAAACTCTAGTAAATCCCGTCCCACCACCTGGACATGTTATTGGGAGTATCTTTTACACTGGTTTACTCTTTATAATAGAAATACCTATATATATTTTTAACAGCTTGTCAGCACTCTTTACCTCCTAACAGTCTCTTGTTCTATCCATAGTTGCATGTTGGGAACTCTGGATTGCTAGCACTCTTTGTTGGTGGGCTGGGTTCTCTTAAAAAAATTCCTGTTTGGTGGTGTGGTTACGTTAAATGTGCTCCCAGTTTAGCCACTGTCCCTTTAAGGAATTTATTCTTTTTAATAGTTTGCTCTAATCTGAAGTACCACACCCACCAGCTTCTAATTCAAGCTTACGCTGGAACTGGAAAACTTTGTAATTTGATGTATACTGATTGAACTAAGGCCAAGGGGAATAAAACCATTTAGCTTTCACGTGAACCAGAAAGAAGAAAGGCTTCTTTGGCAATATAATTACAGAGCACAGATCTTCTAAGAGGAAATGAACTACAGGGATTTATATGATTAGACTTTTTTTTTTCCCCCCCTTTCCTTTTTAATGATAGCGAGGGCTCCCCTTCACTCAGCCCTCCCGGTCTAACAGCATGCAATAAGGAAGCTCTCAGCAGGCAGGAACTGGGACTGTTACAGAGACGTGTTTCAATGGGATGCTGTCATGGGGTGGAATGTGTCAATGACTTTCTCACGAGGCCCACTATCCTTCTTTTACCTACCTGTAGCCTGACAACCTTCCAGAAGTAGTCCCTGGAGCCCCTTCCTAGTGCTTTCTTTTTCTGGCTCTTCAGAGAGATTACGGCCAAACACATTCTGTGCTGTTTGGCATGTCTGTATGGTCCATTCCAGTCCAATTTTGAGTATCTCATCCATCTTGGTCATTGCTGCTGCGGATCTGAACAACACTTCAGCTGCATCATAACTTGTTTGTACATGGAACTGAGGTTCTGTTCCATCACATCCCCTTTCCAACATGCAGACAAAGCTGGAGTAGGGAACTGTGAGCCATTTCACACTGCCATATTCAAATACTGGCAACACTCTGGGTTGGGGCAGGCCATGCTCAAGGGCAGTGTCTAGTTTAGCTGTCTTCGTAACATTGTGGTTGATGCAGGTTGACCAGATCAGCGTGACTTAATCATCATAAGCAGAAGGAAGCAATTGCAACAAGTGTCGGAGCTATTTAGTGTAGGTTACTTCACTAAATGGACTTTCTCAAACTTGTGTGTCTCATGTTCACAACAGCTGGCCTGCCCAAGCATTCAAACAATTCCCAGTGTGTAGATACCTGTGACAACTCAGGAACTACCTACTATGTACCATGGCTTTGTCTATATTTATTACCTGCACACTCCTTATGGTTCACAAGGAAGTGTCAGGCTATAAAAACCTATTTACCTGGGATCAGTACTCTAGGATTTCTACTGACAGTTGGCAAGTTACAAGGTAGAATGTAAAGTGCATGTTTTACCTATTAAGTGTGTTTAAACCCATTTACCTTAAAGTCCTTCCCTCTGTGAAATAATGCAGCTGCAGAGATCACCTGAGGCACTAAAAGAAAGGGTCCCCTGACATAATCATAAATGAGCTGGAGGAAGGGCATTTTCAGCAAGAACCTTGACAGCAGAATCTGCTTCTGTTTAAGTCTGACTTGTTCTCCCCAGAGAACCAATGGGACAGAACGTTTTGCAAAAGGTTTGTACTTCTATGTGAGGCCCTCAGTCCTATATATTGCTCCTTGTCCTTGTAATCATCACATTGTATGCTCAGTGGAGGTGTTTTCTAAACGGAAATAAATAGAATCAATACAGACTTGAGTTAACTGCACTGCCACGCTGCATGAATAAAACACACTGATGGATACTCTTGGCTAGTATTCAACAGGGATTTGCTCAGCAGGGATTTTGGTCATCGCTATTGCTATGCAAACTGCATTTTAAATGGTGTGCTAGCAGTTTAAAAATTCCAGTTCTGTCTAACTTTTATCTGCTATTGTTAGCAGTAACTCCTGGGGTTCCTCAAATAGAAAGAGTTGCATATTTACTGCTGTCACACAGCACCAAGGAATAAAAAGAAACATTTCAGCAAATAGGTATGTACAGCTGTAAATGGGGATCTAGGGAACAGACACTGTATAAAAATTACTCAACATATTTTGTTACAAGTTAGCCTCAAACCATCTCCATTTCTTGTACCAGACCATTCTTTTTTTCATGCTGCCTGATGAACTGCTACAGTAAAAGAGACTCCTGGACCTTCACTTTGTTTTTAAATATCCTTTAGAGGATCTCACAAGATGATTGCCAGACTTCTAAACATGGTCACTTCCTTTATCATCCCAAACAGACAAAGGTTGTTTCAGTTCACTGCTAAGGCACTGAAGCATGTACAGGTCTCATCTGATTACAGAGAGCCTGTAACGCCCTGAGGCAGCAGAGACTGTCAACACAGCTGCCCTTGTATGCTAAGACTAATGTCCTGCTGGGCAATCTCTGAATCAGAATGGAAACACATCTTCTGAAATGGATTAGGGGTAAGGGCAAGGGCTGTAAATAGGCTGCCAGGAAAGTTTATAAGGTATTATTAAAGGAGTTTCTACTGAGCTGTTAGAAAGTACCTTGACCCAGGTGCTGTTTTGCAAGTCTAAGTATTCTTAAGCAGTTTATTTTTCTTGTCACCTGTTGCTAGCAGAAGTATATCTAAATTAACACCTTCTGAGCCTGCCTTGCTTTAGAAACACAAGACCACACAGAGTATGTAAAAAGCTCTCAAAGAAGGGAGGTGGAGAGATCTGCATGCTAATGGCATGGTTAGCTCTAGCAAGGAGAGCAGTCCTGCTGCATCAGCACAGCTTGGCTCTCGCCTCACCATCCAGCTGAGGGGCTGGGCTGATTCATCCTGGCACGGAGCACGGAGCAGCTCTGCTCTGTGGACCCTCACCAGACATCCCTGCACAGCAGCGCACAGCCCTCCTTCTCAGCTCAGGGAGGACAACCCTTTCAGAACTTCTCACCATCTCTGCTGAATAAGAGATGAAAGGAGAATGCTTTGAATAAAAATGTGCCGCTCTGACAAAACTTTCACTGACAGATCTCCAAGTCTTCTCCAAACGTGTGACCCAGCAGCCACCTTGTTGTCCCTCTGAGGTGTGACAGACATTACATACACAGCTGTACGGGGATAAGGTTACATGGGGAGGACATAAAATCCTGGCTCCACTGCAGTCAACGGCCAAAATTCTGTTCCTGCTGGAGCTCTGCTTAGGGACTTGTCTCTGCTGACACTCTCTGCAGCAGAAGCAAACGACAGCAGTGCTGTCTCCCAGTCTTCATAACCACTGAACAAGAATCTCCTGAATCTAAATCCTGAGGTTAAACATTCCCAAATAAATTACTGTTAATGCAATCACTTCAAGGCCAAACTAGTCTGGGCCACATTGTTTAAACATTAAGTTGTGCAGGTTTACTTCTCCAGTGTCTCTCTTCCCCCCCCCTCTTTTAATTATTTCTCTGGTCATCTGTGGCTTCAAGAACAATTGATTCCATAGATATCTACCCCCACATCTGGGCAAAAATTATGAATCTTCTCCTACATAATACTTTATTGCTTCGTATGTCCATGCTCTTAGTGTTTTAATCATGACTAGAGGCTCACACGCTCATATCTCAGCATGTACAATACACTGGATAAGCCAAAAAGACATTTTAAGTCGAAGGCTTGCCCAGACAATCTAATACCTTATCACAAAAATCTGGAATTTTCTTTTGCTCTGAGTCACGGAGAAAAAATTTACTTCATGGAACATTTGAAGGGGAGGGGGGGAATAATACAGCCACGTACATCAGGATCTCTAAAAGCATCTGTGAGGAGCATTTCCCTTCCTATGGCTCGTCTCTCTCAAGTAGGCTGCTCAAATGGCCAGTGATTGCCCTACTGGCAAACTCAAAGTGCCAGGTGGTGAGTGGCCCCGACACCCACCGAAAGGATCCCTGGCCACAACCTGCTGTTCTTCGCTCTCAAGGCAATTCCCAAGCACTGGGATCAACCCAGCTGTAGCTCAACAGCAAAACTCCTTCCTACCTCTGCCTGCACTGCAGGACAGGCTGATTTCAACCCACCCAGCTTAAATAAGTGATTTAATTACTTCTGAAACAATTCTATAGCTAAGCATAGAATATGAGTTTGGCAGTTGATTGTATTAACAAGCGTGGAATGGTGTATTTTTTTCCCCACTGAACAAATTTTTATTCATGGTTTCTGGGATTTTGAGTTGAGGTGGAAGCTGGAGCTCCAAGTCATTAGAACTGCATTTTGTAGTTGTTTTGTAACAACAAATAAATTATAATTTCTAGTAATATATGGAAAAGCTAAGCAAAACATAGTATTTGAAAACTAACAGTCCCAGTAAACAAAGACAATATTAACTGTAGTTAAGGAGATAAAGCCGTTGTTTTTGGATCACACATGCTCTTCAGGCATCTAAAAAATTAGTAGAACAGACTTTCACATCTATTTTTATACACAGACCACAAGATGAAAAAAAGCTTTCCCCCTTCAGTTTTGAACAAGCTTCTCAACTCTGAACTAGTTAATTCGGTTTCTGAATTAGGTAAGATAAGATAAGAACCTAGTTTCTGAATTAGGTAAGATAACTAAAATGGAATTGTTCACTGTAAAAAAGTCTAGTACTTAGTCAGAAACCTCCATCGACTCTGTGGTTTTACCTTCCCTTAAACCTTGGCAGGAAAAAACATACTGCCTGCCTCTTTAATGTCATGTAAGTTATCGTATTGGACTCCTTGAAGCTCAGTTCTTAGTACAGATGGTCATAAATGCACATGAAATCACAAAGTTTTATTTTAAACCTTTTAATTTAACATAATATTAATAATTGCAATACATTTTTATCCATCCTGCTCCAGCGGCTTTTGGTTTTGTAATGGAAAATCAGACTTACAGCTAATTAATTCTTATGATTAATTGTAGTTATTATCATTATCATACAGTTTTAAAGCCAGCAGGGACCACTGTGGTGATTATTCTCATACAACATGCTACATAACAGCTGAACAATCTCTCCTGTATCACTATCAAGCCACCTCATGGATAAAGCAAACAGCTCAAGCCTCTTAAATATCCATAATTAGGCCTGTTTTCCACATCTTTCATCATCCTGGTGACTGTTCCCCAAGTATTTTCCAAACATCAACAGCCTTTTGGAAATGTACATTTTATACCGAGACACTGAACTAGAGCAAGAGACTCTCAAGTAATAGGTGAAGAGGCAATAATATCACCGTGTTTCTATCTGTTATTCCCGTGCTCACACAGTCCCAGTCACGTTCTGCGGTGACAGCTATGGCACTGGGACCTGATGTTTAACTGGCTCTGCAGTTACTCCCCTTGAGCTTCTTGGTGTCGCTTCATACACCTGGGGATACTTCGATGACTAATTTTTAGCAGAGAATGAATGACTTTGTATTTGACTGTAAACAGCTCTCCACATTTGTCAATACAGCCGCTTGCCCATAGCAGTTTTTGCTATTTATAATTCACTGGGTTGCTAACTGGCTCCCACTTTCAAAAACTGGGAAATACACACGCACAGGTAGAAGAGATTTATTCAAGCGACACAGCGCAGCATTCATTGAGCCAACCTTGACTTCAAACAAAGGAGTCTTGGCTCTTGTTTCCACAGTCAGGTTACTGAATACACTGCCTCAAGCCCATGAGTGTGTAATATTCACTTCAACCCCTTAAGTGCAGATGAAGAAGAGGAAACTGCACAAAGACGCAGCATCAGCAAATTGGAATGGTACCTCCTGCAAGCCATGATGTTCCTTTTACTGGTACAATAAAGAACTCATACCCTTGCTTGGCCTCGGGTTCTGCTGAGGGGGCAAAAAGAGCCATTGGTCATTACCTTTCCACTACTGAACCAAAGCCTGTGAACTCACTCATTTGGAGTCAGTATTTGCCCTTGAACTGGTGTGGGCTGCATTTGGCACTCTGCTTTTAGATCAATATATAACCCAGGCGTAATCTTATCTGGCAGGAACAGCGATATTGGGGGGAGGGGGAGGAACGCAGCCTCTAGAGGTGAGGAGAGCAGCTCTTCTAAATGTTAATGGGTTAAGAATAGAAAGGTCAAATGCCTGCCTTATCAGAAGGCCCCATGTGCAAACAGGCCCCGAGCTGCAGCAAGCGGAGCACAAGCTGGGCATAAATGTCAGGTGTTAGTTAGTGTAGCTGTAAACACCAATAGCAGAATGGTGGAACTGGGAAACCTTGTAAGACACTTTTTGTTAATACAGGTCACTGGGAAAGTCCAACCACCAAGACTGGCTACAGGTTACTCGAGTTTTATAGCTGCTTTGGAGCCAGAGATCACTTGTGAGCTGCATGAAGGCCCCAGCAAGGGTACTGTGGAAGGATACTGTTGAGTGTCAACAGAATGAGC
Organism: Jacana jacana; assembly: GCA_013400555.1. NCBI lineage: Eukaryota > Metazoa > Chordata > Aves > Charadriiformes > Jacanidae > Jacana > Jacana jacana. Next base: position 198,969 of record VZTM01014691.1, read on the forward strand.
TACTGTGAGAGTGGGGATTGAATGTGTTGCATATCAAACATTTTACATTGGCAGAGCACTGCTCCAGATTGCTCTTTGCAAGAGCATATCTGTTCTGGAATAAGGATATAGGAGAATGGAGACAAAAAGCCCTTCCTTACGTCCCTGCAGATACAGAGGGCACTATGTAGCAGAAGCTGTATGAGGCCTCTGTACAGAGGGTCTTCAACTCTGCTCTACAGTAGCTCTATGAGCATAACGCATAAAGGATTAGGATGGAATATGAGATGAAGCCGCACAGGAAAAAATGTATCTCCCTTAAAAACTAATACATTTTTAGCCCTGATCTAATTAATCTCCTTATTGGCATCCAAGGAAAGAGGGCACATTGGGCAGTAATCTTCTTGCAGATACAAGCCATCAATCTGAAGTGAGAATGAAACGTACCAAGAGGCACTGGTGTGTAGAGCTACTCTGTTGTGAGTAATTCTGCACGGGAGCTATGCCTACTGCTTACCAGTGCTTTCAGTCTGGCACCTGCAGTAGGTTGTCAATAAAATTAATCAAACAACGGATTCCCATTCTCAGAAAAGCTCAGCAGTGAGCAGCCACGTTTGATCTGGGTACAAGGACTGCCCCAGGAGATGGCTACCTGAGTTTGGGAAACAGTTACAGGATACCTACTTGGCACGATTCCCTCCTTCCTGCACAACAGAGAGCACCGTTCTTGTCTGCCTGCTCCCAGCTGTAAAGAACTAGCAGAGGATAGGGTTAATTATCGGTTAAAACAGTAAGAAGGAATAACAATGACAAATAAAAGAAGACTAAATATATTTTATCCCACAAAAGGGATAGCCAGGGTTTGCGCTCATAGCTCAGAGATCATATTCTAACCATTAAATAGCTACTTTAATTGGTAAAGATAGGGTTACATTTAAAAACAAGAAAGAAATGCACCCATATGAAGCTATTGCTCTCTGAAAGACTATTTAATTGAGTGCCTTCATGTTTGTTCCACAGAGTGATTACTCTGCAGTTAACTGGACTGGCCTCTAGCCCCAGCCACAGAGGAGAACATCACAACCTACTTAAATTTGCAGGCTGCGTCCTTTACGCAGCAGAGCTCCCAAATGGGCACAAATGGCTTATTTTGTACACCAGCACTACTCGGCATCTGCTTATCTTGCAGCCTTCTGCCAGCATCTGTTCATCCGCTGACACACACGCACTGCTCTCCTGCGTTACCAGCCTCAGTTGCAGCCTGGAAATTTTTGACTTCATTCATTTGTAAGAGCACGGATACACGGCTGCAGACGATGTTCAGGGCATACGGAGTGCTAGTAACAGTTGCTGTTTCAACCCAGCAGCTACTGTATTTTCAGTGACAGCTCTGATACGTTAATGATTTGTGATGTTTTCTGGCTCTTTGGGGAAATAAAAAGCCTTTATAAGAATGTAGGATTTCACCCTTTTTGTTCAATTTAGGGAGTAAGGAATATATCCCAAGTTTTCCAGCAACATAGTGACATTTTCTGAGTCGCTATGAATTTGAATGAAATAATTTGTCATCAATGAATGAAGCTATGGAGATTCTCCTACAACCCCTTCTGTTTTCATTATGTAGAAGGCAATTTCCAAACTGCTGCCTCAGCTTGGATGTTTATTGTGTGTACGTGTCTGCCTGCTACAAGTCCCCTCTACGCCTCTCAGTCTGACATACGCTCTCGTTTCCTTGGCTCTCACTCACAGATGCCAACAGTGTAGAAGCATAAGGCTATTACAGAAATACCAACTTTCTTCATCCCTTTATAACATGTTCATATTTCCAAAGATGATTATATGAGTGCACTTATTGCAGCCAAGACTGTTTAAAGATTCAAAGGCATTGGACAACTGAAACATACAGCCTAACACAACATTTACAGCAAGCTGAGGAGAGCCCATATGCAATTTTCTGACCTGTATGATTTCTATGCTGTCTGCATTTTGAGGCATTTGATATGCTGCTCTTTGGTTTAAACCCTAGAACAGCATTTGAATGTTCACCATAATAAACTTTCTCAAACAGACTGTGCATTTTCATTATTCTGTCCATGTCAGCCACAACGATATTTCTCTTCCCTTAAATGTCCAATCTGCAGGGAAGGGTTGTGAAATTCCATTATTTCCAGGAATTGCTGGCAACCTACTGCTGTCTCTTCTCAGTATGGCCTGTATTTTCCTTGTTCAGCTTTAAAAGCCAAACTTGGTTTGCAAAAATGTCTGGGTGTCTTGATGCCAGAACTGAATAAAGACTAGAACAGGACAGAATTAGATGTTTTTATTATGCCGAAGAGCCATTAACTCACATTGAAGTCTGTAAAACAAGAGTATAAAACTGGAAATAGATGTTCAGCCTCAAATGCTATTACTCAGAAAATTTCCTAGACGTTACCAATCATCTTTCTAAGCTCGATCACCTTCACCTGATCCCTACAATCAAAACAAAGTAGAATTTTTTTTTAAAGTTATAAATACTTGGATTTTCATTCTTCAGTAAAGTGAAAATAATCTGCAAAGAAAGGCAGCCTGAATTCTCCAATATGCATGATGTCTGCCACAATGTGGTCTTCAGTAGGTAGAAGTAAATAACACAGACATCTGTTCTCAGCTGCCAAAGAAAAGAATATACTCCAGGGTACACGGTCAAGAAAGCTGGAAGACGTGAAAAAGATTCTGGATTACTCAAAAATTTTATCAGTCATGATAGTCCAAAAGCTATCATGGAAAATTCCCCATCTAAAGGTGATCTGCAGGAACCACACTGTGATCTCAGCCACACACAGCAGTTGCCTCAGAGAAAGCAAGGGAATTACACAAAATTTACTTTGGCAGGACCAAGATCAGAATCTGACCACATCCAAACAAAAGCCAAACGACGCTACAGGCAGTGGATGGGGTGTAAAAACAATTATTCTGATGCATTTCAGTGACTGAAAAGATTCTAGCCCTATTGTTCCTTCTCTCCAGAACATCTTGGCCTTCATTCTGTGTTCCTGAGGCACTCCTGACAGACGGCTCCAAAAACATACCTAAGAAACTCACAACTGCTTGAGCTTCTTCAGGTAAATGTTGTCTTGCATTCAATTTGGGAGAGCCATAGGGTATGGAGCGACGTCTGAGGCCTGCTTTCTGGGAAGAGGAAATCGACCATACACAATGTCAACCAAGTTCATTCCTAAATGCAAACCACATTGGGCTGTCGAGCACGATAATAAAAACCTGCTGACCTAGTTTCCTGCAGAACAAAATCCTCTGTCTTCCCTCCTCCTGTGCCAAACCTAAATCAGATCTCCTACTTTGGAGAAAGAAATTAACCCTTTGACTAGAAAGGAAAACCCTAGTAATGATCCTTAAGACACATACAGCATTTCACACCATGAGAATAGCATCTAAACAGTAATTGGTCCATCCCCAGAGCTCTGCAAAAACGCAGACCTACTAGAGGGTAAAAGTAAAATACAGAGACAGTCAGAGACCTCAGCAGAGTTCAGCAGAGACTTACAAGTACTCTTCCTTCCAAACAATTTTGAGGTATGAAGCTCCATGCTCTAACCACTTTGCTTGGTAATCCTTCTACATCTGCTCTATGCAAATCAAAAACCTTCATTCATGATGTGGCAGAAAAATAACGGCACAGCTCAGCTTATTGAAAAGCTACAATCAAACTGCTCAAGAAAGGCCTATTGTTCTTCCCAAATTTTGCAATGTCAACTTGCGAGTCCATTTCTGGTAGAGGAGAGCTGATTGTATCTGCTCCAAGTGTTTGGCAAAAGCATTCAATTTTAATGGCTTCACTTCCTCAGTGATGCAATGTTTCATTTGAAGGGATGCCTGGGGGGAACTTCAGAATGGACACAGAATGCAAAAATAACAGGGCATGTCACAACAAACTCAGCCAGGAAAATACAAATGGGAATTCTCTTGCAGTAGGATGCTTTAAAGGGCGGCCCTGGATCATGTTGCTATAGAGCAGCATCCCATTGCAGTCAGCCAGAAGCATCTGGGGGTTCAGATTCTGGACTGCTGAGAACACCTTTGCTGGTTCACACTGATACTGTCAACTGGAGGACTGTTGCATCATCTGTCAAATAGGGTTTTATTAATGGAAAGAGTGGCAATACCAAATGCTGTGCCTAATGGCTATATAACCTTACAAGCAGTCTTTTACAATGAGGTGGCCAAAATGCATGCTGAAAGTGAAATTGCTAAGGGAGCTCTGTACCACAGCCAGAGTTTTCACCACAGTTTTCATCATGCATTGCTCCCTCGTGAACTGAGACAGCGTTGCCTCCATCGACACAGCACCCCCGGGCCTGAAACCTCTCCATCACCACATGCTCCACTGGCACCTGTCTCACCAGGTGCAGCACCCGAGTTCCTGACAACCCACCAAAAAGAAACCTCTGTAGGGCAGAGTTTGAGAGCCTCTGCTATATAAAGCTGTCTAGTTTATTAACATATAATTGGAGAAAAGACTGAAACAGGAAAGTGAGAACTAATGGGTGCACCAGCCACACTATTTTACCTGTGAAGAAGTTGCTGTCTCTGTCAGTTTGTCAGTCTGCAGGGAAGCTGATAAGAGAGTTCAGACAGCACCTAATGTAGTGGACCCTTCAGGGAGTTTGAAAGTGAAGAACAAAGAACCTGCATTAGATAGCACTGCAAAGGTTGTCATCACGATGTCTATTCTCTGGATGCTACATCTTCACAGGTAAACTCCAGAAAAGCTTCTGCTCCAGCTTTGAAACAAGGAAGACAAAAGTCTGAGTTCTCACAGACTTATTACTAAACATTGGTCAGGGTTAGAAATGTGATGATGGAAAAAGAGCATCTTATTCATCATATCTGGCCCCTGGGGGGTTATGAGTTGTATATGCTTATTTTATTGACACAAACAAGTTTTAACTTCCATTGTCTTACAGAGGAAGAGCAGGCTGAATTCAATTCTGGCTCACACATCATCTGCAATTCTAGCCAAATCCCAGCCACACAGCTTTTATTACTGGGAGGATGTCAGAGGCAAAAGACACAGCTGGATATTCAGATGTCAGACTGAGTTTTGCTGTGCTGGCAGTTGGACAAACCAGCTTTTGATTTGTATGTAAACAGAGCCAATCTGAACTGGAAGGTCATGAAGAGAAAACACGTTTTACACAACATCCATTGTACAACTGCTTTTCCAACTTTCCCCATACTAACTTTTTTGGTTTTTTTTAAATGAGACTTGGTCTTTTTGTGTTGACTGTTTCAGTGACAATTTCTGGTCCCACTGAAGTAATTGGCCAACCCCACTGATTTTGATGGAACCAGAAGATGGATCTGAGGAAAGACAGACAGACAGACATCCAGCTCCATTCTACCATCTATGTGGAAGAATTGGGTTGACGTAGACCCAAAATGTACGTTGTATAAAAACATGGAATTTGTAAGTCTATATCCTCACAAAAATTCCACTGAGTCTTTACAGTGTCTGCAGTCCAAACACTGCTATTCCTATGAAAAATAAAATACTTCAATCAACATAAAAGTAACTAAGCTTCTGACATGACTCAGGAGGGATGTCCACAAAGCATTTCTTTTTCTATCCTGACACCGTCTTCTCTGATAAAAGAGCCAGCAATGTCCCCACTGAAGGCCCTGCAATTATTGTCAGGGGGAAGCAAAGTTCTCAGCAATTTCTTTCAAATGGTGGTCCTGTCCCAAAGGCCCAAGGACACCCTGCTTCCATAGCTCATCAAAGCCTTTGAGCCTTCCACGCAAGGGGCTGCTTCCCACTCATCCCTCAAGCACTGAATCCACTGCTTCTATGTACCCTTACACTAGTTACTAGCAGAGGAGATACCATCTGACTTCAATGGGGATTTCGAAAACAAACTCAAAAAATGAGTATTATGTTTGTGGCATTCAGCAAGATGACATACCCTGGCATTTAAAGTGGTCCAACAGCCTTTGACACTGTATCTTACAATTGGAAACATTCTGTCATTAATGAGCCTAGCTCCCAAGGCTCAGATATTGATTATTCCATACATTTTCCGGTGATTGCCTGAACTAGCAAAGTTAGATAAAGGGAACAGGAATAACCCAACAATTGGTTTTAATGCCCTGAGGCCGCTGGATACACTGAAACTTCTTGTCTTGCAGAGACTGAGGCACCTTGGGGGAAGTTACTGCAATTACCTCCAAGTAAGGTATGAGTACAGGAACACAGTACCTGTGGGAGCTACCAGGGATCCTGACCTTTAGAGAAAACAGAAATTGATGTATCTGCCCCTTCTGTAGACCGAATCCCAAAGGGGAGTTTGACCAAGAGTGGCTGCACATCCCCTTCCTCTGTAATTACCCGATGTCCAGACAATGCTAAGTCCATTGTAGATGCCCTGGATGATGTTTCCAAGCCATGTCACAGCCTCAGATCTCACAGCTTTATTTTAACTGAGGCACTCAACATTTTGTACTGTAGCTATAATTAAAATAAGATTAGGAGAACACACAGAGAAACCACATAGCTCTTGTGAACAAGGCGTTAACGCCCAATCCATTATTGTGAGAAGGCTTTTAAGAGTGTTCCCAGTAGAAATAGGAATATATTTTCCCTGAGTAAACTGGGAGGAATGCAGAGATTCAAAAACTTAAGCTGTATCGCTGCTGGATTTTTTTTCTGTTTGTTCCTCCTCTTTGATTAATTTACTGTGACTATTTGATAACTGTTACTCTTTAAGGAAAAGGGTTGACTGTTTTCTCTCATAAAAGACCTCAGTCTGCCTATAATTAACAGCAAGGCTTTTGCAGCTGCAGGTTAGAATGAGTGACTAACAGAGATGTCGGTGGCTATCAAAGCAGGGAACCTTCTTGGGGGCAAAGGGGAAACGCCTGTCATTCTCCATTACTTCTCAGGGTGTCTGTTGGCAAAACACACTCCATTGTTCCACAGTGCAACAGGCAAAAGAAATAGGTTGTTATAGTTTGTTGTATTTAAAATTGAACTTTTGGGTATAACTGTTGAAAATAGATTTAATCTAATGGCCATATCTCTCTATAGCTTACTAGCATTGTGAAGAAAGTTCACACAGACTGTTTTAATACGAAACCCTGAATTTTATACTGGAAACCAGCAAACCCAAAGACATTTGGTTCTGCATGGACACAAGTGGTCTAGTTACAGCCCTGCTCCAGTCAGCACATCTGTTCACGTTACCAGGAGACAGCAAAGCTGGGACATGAACCATCTGCGAATTCAGGATGGGCCAGTGAAGCTTGCTTTGCTCCAAAGAAGCTGCCTGCCTTTAACATAGGGGGGAGGGACTTTTAAATGCAATTAATAAAAGGATAGTAAAATGTATTTCTGAATGTATGAACTAAAAAGGACAACAACAACAACAAAAAGGCTTGTAGTGGATTTCCCTGTTGTAGGGCATTTCCCTGTCTTCAGTCCCAGCCAGTTTTCGCGGGACCCTGAAACGCGGTGGTGAGGCACAGCCTCTCTTCTTTTGTTACTATCAGCCCACCCGTGCTGACGCTTCTGGAGTTCAATCAAACTTGCATCATCTCTGGGGGGTGACTGGGACCCCTATTCTCGCATTCCATGTTTTGTGATTAGTATTTCTTAGTTTTTGTTCTGCTAAAATAAGCTTGAGCGTTAAAAGTATACATCTCATTGCTGAGTATTTTGATTTCCATCAAGCCATTTTGTCCTTTAGCAATACTCTTTCACTTCCCCCTGCATTTATTCAGAGTCCTCGGCTTCTCTGGCCAGATTCTTGCTCTTAATCAAACCCTGCTGTGACTTCACTGTCGTGATTTGATAGGTCTCTGTTGACATCTGAAGGAGAATCCTTGAATGTTTTGAAAAGGACCATTGCTCGCTGCTCTACAGAGGTAATCTGGGGGACACGGCCCTTTACCACTGAAAGGATCATTTTCCTTTTCACCACAGACCCTTCCCTCTTTCTGTACAGCAAGGACATTCATTATGCCAGAAAGCTGAAAAGGGACCTGGTTCACAGAAGCCCCAGGGAAAAAAAAAAAAGGACAGATTTCTTTACTGAGGAAAATATCTAACTTAGGACAAAATAGCTAAACCTAACTTACTGCAACACAAGCCTTTGTTTCAGAAAGCAGCTTTCCTGGAGGGCAGAGAGACATCTCAATCCCCAGAAGAATTTCCTCTAGAATTATTGCATAGAGCAACACTTATAAAAGCCCAAGCCAGAAGGCAGACTTTGATATAACACTTTATATAAAGTGTTCTGATGTCCTAAAATATCAGCACAAGCTGCCATGTAGTAAGCATTCTGGAAAAAATATCTGTTTATTTAGAAATGCAAATAAAAATACGTGGCCAAATATTATTGTCTTCTCAGAAAAAAAACCAAATTGTTTAGTACAATTCAAGAATTGTGCTAAAAAGGAAGTGAAATTTGGCTCCAGCGATTACACAGACATGAAGATGCCCACCTGACTGACAAAGGCTTTATGCCTTCTTGTAATGGAAAAGCGTGTTAGTATTCAGGGCGATTTCATTTGCCCGATTCCAAAGTTGTAGGTTGATTTCCTTGTCATACACACTGAATGGGTGACCAACTCACATCTAAGATTTGCTGGTCCCACAGATGCCATTCTTAATTGAAGAAAAACCTGCAAAATATACAGACCTTTAGAGTGTTGCTGAGATAAGTAAGACGAAGAGAGCCCCATCACTCACTACCGAAATATGCAGCTCTTCTAGAATAAAGCACGGCAGCAACTTTAATCAGTGCATACATCAGCTCTTTAGAATTAGCAATAAAATAAAATGTCAAACTATAATACCACAAGGAACTTAGAAAGACAAAATTTAATAATTACCGTAATTATGTCAGCAGAATTAAAAGTATTAAATACTGATCCCAAAATATGAAATATACAAACAGGGAAAGCAGAAAACCATCGGGCAATAATATCACCTTCCTGATCAGAAACCCGTAAGTAAAATAAATACACTCTAAGACCATCCCATTCAGCAAGATGACACAGGTCTGCAAATAAGTGAGTCAGAAATGGGTATGAAATCACTGAGAGCTTTGCCACCAGACCTGACTGAGGCCAGGATTTTATCTCTGCACTTCTGGTGCCTTTAGTTTTCAGGCAAGCTCTCTTAATGGCAGTACCAATTCTCACTGGAGAGCTTGCATCTTGAGCTTCCATGCACTCAGCACCCTGCAGTCAAATCAATAAAGCCATCAAGGAACCACCTAAGTCCAGTAAAACCAAACTGGATCAATGGGAAATACCTCTTAACTCTCTGCATTCATGTTTCTAAATTCTAATGAAAAGGTTCAAATTTCCAATCACGTATTTGACTCTCTGACGGGTCTAAGTCTTTTTATACCTTTCTGATCATCACAGACAGACACACTGTTTAAGGATATATTTTTCCCATGACCTTACAGACTCGCTTCTCTGACACAGGGAGCTCGTGGAAGACAGTTCATTAGAAGTTAAGCATGAGGAAGCACAAGACTATTTACCTTATGGGGGGGGGAAACCAAGCCCAACAGTAAAGAAGTTTATATGAAAAAAAGAAAAAATAAATAAAAAATTTAAGGTCTCTGCAGCCTCATAAAAAATCTGCAGATAGCCTGTGTGTAGGCAGCTGGTTTCTCTCCTGTGCATTGTCTGATCAGAGCCCTTTTTGGACTTAAGTAAAATAATAATAATAAAAAAAGCAAATGGAGTGCAATTTCCATGGAAACTTGGAAACAGATGTAACACTATTTGCAGTTAAGTCTTTGTACTGTGAATGGAAAATTTTCCAGTTTACACAAATCTCAGCTATTATTTTCTTTGCAGTGCAAACTTGGGCCAAGTATTTTCTGTCGTATTAAAGATGCAGATAATCAGGTTGACTCTCTGTCCAGTACAACTGGGCACAAAAGCTTCAGAAGCTGCAGTGAAATGTGTGATCTTTATCTTTCCATGAACCCGAAACAGCTATTAGAAAAAACGAATAATTTGGGCTCCCTTTTTGCTTGTTCTTTTCAGAAAGTGAAAAAAGCTTAGAAAACATCTCCTGTTTACGTGTAACGCTACAGACTAGGAGACAGCCAGAGCATTGGCAGACACGCCCAGTGTTAATGGGAGCTTAACTAACTCTTAGTATTAGATCAATAGGTACTAACTCCTGGTTTTCCATATTCCATGAGAACGAGCTTTCTAGCTCAGGAGCACATATGCACAGATTAATTACAGACAGCTTTCTCAGCTCTAAGTGAATTCCTAACAAAGTCCAAAAACCCTGGCAATGGATTGGGACCTGACAACTGGTTTTGGAGACTGGAGCATCTTCATCTCACTGTGTTCTCAAGACCAGACAGAGCAACAGCCAAGAAAAGACTTAGCAGTTTTTTTTCTCTTCACATTGTTACAGAATCATTCACATATTCTAAAGAGAAGGGAAGAGCAAGCAGCCCTATGCTTTATGATAATGCAGGACTCGCTTTTCACTTGATTACTAGCTCTCTTCAAGCTGAACCTTGTCTGTGCCACACATCTTGAGCGTGAAGCAGTAACTCAGACTTGTTCTTCCCAAGATGGAGGGAGTTCTGCCCTGCTCAGCAAGGACTCATGTCCTTTACGTGGATCACTTCCCCATACATTACCAGAGCAATCTCAACTTCAAGCTAAATCTGGCAGCAAAGTCTCACACATGCCACGCTTAAAAAAGAACAGAACTTTTGGTGAAAATGGATGTCCCTTTTTGTTTGCAGTGCAGCCACCACAGAAATGTCCAGCACCTGATTTATCTATTATTTTAGACGTATCATTCTAGCAGATTTTTCAGTTGAGTTGGTCTGTGTTTGCATTAGAGGTAGCAATACCATTCCTATTTTACCTTGACTGTAGCGCTACACCAGTCTTTGTGAATATTAAGCTAGTATCATGGCACAAAAAGACAAAATAAATGTCTTATTTTTGTAGCTACAAGAAAGCCCACTGTAGCAGGACATAAGATGATAAAATTGTACAAAGAAAACATGGAGTTTACATCACCATTTATATAATAAATGAAGTGACTTTTGTCTTACATGAATTTCAGAACTCACTCTCTTGTTATTCCTCCCTCACCCAGCAGCAGGAATAATAATTGTGACAGCACAGAAATTAACTTTGAATAATAGAAGTCCTAGTGCTGAGCTGGGCTGCTCCAAATGTTAAGCCTAGTGTGGGAATGGTAACAAGAATGGATTGTATAACTTCTCTCCTTCAGAAGTAGCTGTTCAGTTGGTGTGGTGTTGGAGCAATGGTAAGTACAAGCCAGCTCAGGGGACACCTCTGCAAATCTGGTGCCTGACCTGTACTACTCACAAGAAGGAAGAGCCCAGTGCTGTAATCTAAAATAGTCCAAAACAGGCTGTCTGCATGCCCATCTGCTCACCTACAGCACCTGGGTGCTGTGTGGTAATCCTTGCCCCTTCCCACTTGTGGACCTCAGATCTCTAGAGCTGAAATGTGGGTACAATTTGGGACCGTATTTGTGCAGATCTGAGTTGTCTTTAACTGACATGACAAACAGTGACAACACCAAACACCTGCTGAACAATCAGTGCAAGGCAGTTGTCTAATAGATCTTGAATCAAGTCTCTAGGAATCCTGGCTATACCTCAGAGTCGTCGTTTAAGGCAAGGGACTCCTTAATAAGGACTGTCTTTAACACAGATTTCATCACAGGCTGACTGACTGCAGCTTTCTCTTTACAAGTTCACAGACAATTCAAAATGCCATGCTGGTTTTATACCTGCCTGGCCAAGTGAGATTACAGAGCAAGTCAATCACCTTGCTTTTCAGATGTATTTCCCCTTTTACATCTTGAAAATTCTACTCGTTCACTTGTAGATCATGCAAAGAAAGAGGAAGCAGCATGACTCAGCTCCACACTACAATGGCTGGAGCAGATCCAGACCTAGCAATCCTTTGGGCTTTCCTTACCAAAATACAAAGCAAAAGTAAAGCATCCAGTGTTTGTACAAGAAATGTTAGATGGGCAGTGTGCCAGCAGCAGTCCTTAAGCAATGTGCTAGTTCTTTACATTGATGTAAAACTATCCTCTGAAGAGGTAGGAAGAGAACAAAAAAAGCCAAAGGGCTCTGATCCTAAACAGTGCCTACGGAAGAAATGTGAAAGAGGAACAGTATCCTGAACAGTATTCCATAGACACCAATTTACATGGAAAGTTAGCAGTAGACAATGCATTAATTTAGCAAGTTTCACATTATGCCATACTGGCAAATATTTTTGTATAACCTGTAAATTACAGAAGTCACAGCAGAGGCGCAGGGAAGTTACTGACCCTAAAGAACCCAGGAACTTTCAGTAAGTTTCAGGAGCTCTGAGTCTTAATGCTTTGTCTAAACATTATTATCTGATATATATCTGATCTTCTACCACATTGCTAACACCTGATCCACATATGGTTTTCATAAAGAGCATCCACATGGTGGGTTATTGCAGAGTAAATAATGCACTTTAAACACACTTAACTTCAATGTGTAAACAAGCTCTGAGCAAAATTCAGCAAGGACTTCACTTCAGTTCACTCCCTGAATGCACAACAAATCTCACAGCAATCTAACCTGAAATCTAAACCTGTTTCTTAGAACACTGATATACATTCTAGACCATGCCCAGAAGCTCTAAGCTCTGGGCAATGGGATGGATCTGTCTTTTCAGGCAGTACATTCACTGGGGGGAATCACATATCAACCATTACTTATGTAAATATGTGTAATAATAATAATGAAAGTAATAAAGAGGCACGATCCAAGCTATTTCACTGAAATGGCCCTCACCTTCCTACAGAGCAAACCCAAATATTCCTTGCAAAAAGCAGCGCTCTGGCCTGTGTATGCTGGGGGTCTGACTGAGCAGTACTGGGAAATTTGCATCCCGTACTGCCCACCTTCACTCTGTGTTCGAGGACGAAAAACCAGTAGGCTTCTGGGCTCTGTGTTAATTTCAAAAGATGGTTCATTAAGCAGACTTTATGCTTAGCAGCTTTTTTCCTTATTTCTTCCCAAAATGTTTTGGGCGTTGTCATATGATTGTACTACAAAACTTGAAGTTATCCACAACCAGCTCATGAGAAGAGAACAGAAACATCTCTTTTCATTCCAAAGGAAAAACAACTCCTATGCTGTTTTCCTAAGTGAGCTGAAAACTTGGAGAGAAACCTAAAGCTAAAAAAAGCGAAGAACTCCAGAAGATTCATATTCTGGACTGTGGTTTCTGTTGCCTTAGCTCAAGGGAAAATATGTTCATGGGAAAAGGGCCTGCCTGAAGCCAGATTTTTCTCAACTCTGACTTTTCTAGTTGGCGTGGTTTTTAAGTCAGTATGTTGCTATTAAAGTTATTCCTTCATAAACAAAAATACTCTTTATGGATTGTATCAAAGTTGTTTACAATTGAAACAACCACTTGTACCGTGCTTCCCAGCAATCAGTATCTATCTCAGCTCCTATCAACCCAGGACAGACGGTAATCGGGCAATTTGAGAAGCCTTTACAATGCTAGTTCTGAGTTTCACCAATTCAAAGTATTAAATCACTATCCCAGAAGAGAGTTCCTGAATTAATCCCAAAACAAAGATGTGTCAGCTTTATCCCATACTTTTGTATCTACACGCAACTAAAGAAACCATCACACCTCAGAAAAACAGAGATCTTGTACAGCTTAATTTGAAAGAATCGTACTGTCATGTTATTACGGACTGCCTTTCATACTGCAATTCTCTTTTGTCTTTAGTCAGGACCAAACCAGGTTACACAAATATAACAGAACTCCACACATACCCAGTACAGACTGGCCTACAGGCAAACCTGCCACAGGCAATTCAGAGAGTTTGTAATGGTCCATGTAACACTGCAACAAGTGTAACAGAAAGTGCTCACACTGCCCAAACACGCTGTGCTAGACCCCAAGTATGGTCATCATTGTCATAAATGCTGCGTCTAAAGAGCTTAATCTAGGGATTATGATCCCCATTACACACTCCACTTGTCTTCTGCATTAATTAGATTTATTTTAAGAGTTAATAAAAATGTCTAATGTGGTCTTTTTTGAGATTCCTCTAGCCATTTTAGAATGATACAGTAGCTTCACTGAACATCAGAGTGAACTTCATGTCCTATTTAAAAGCCTGCAATGAAATTACGCTGTAAATGAAACCCAGTTACCTGTGATCAATGACTGTTACGTCGGAAGCAGGAATCCCCAGAAGAAAACAACTCTGTTCCAGTTCTTTCTTACGAATCTCTCCTTGATTGTAATAATTTCCTGAAAACAGCAAACACAGCAACACTTAGCTCAGGTAAGCTTGGAATGAATTTCTCTTTTCTTTCTCAAATCATTAAGTGTGAGCATCACACGTTAAATAAAAGGGCATAATTTGAGGAACAGATACTTTGCAGGGGACAAACTCCACAGATTTTACTCGAGCAACACCTGGCTTAGCTCAGGGTAAAATGCTGAGGCCAAGCTCTGCCCACCTTGACTTCACTGCTCACGTTTATGAGCTGAGCGGGGCTTGCAGCCCTTCATGAGCTTATTTGGCAAGGACATGCAAAACTGCCATGTCTAAGCTGATCAGTGGTCGAAACAGCCCAGTATCCTCACGCTAAGAGTGGCCAAAGTTAAATGCTTCTGCCAAAGACACAGGAGAAGCAGCTTTAATATCTCTTTTGGTGAACTGACCAGCCTTGGTCACAGGCTGACCAAGCTTCATGGAAAAAAAGATAAAAAAAGTCTTCTGATATGCATATAGATGAACTAACTGCTTACACACGAGCTGGATGGAAAGCACCAAATATACGACAAAAAAACTGAACAAGATTTTTTCATAAACGCAAGAGAAACTGCCTTTGCAGTGAGATCACTAGAAGTTGATACCGCTGGCAAATTTCCAAGCTGTCTCTGTAAGCGAGGTGAGTGCAACCTTAGTCCACTTTTGTAAAAACAACTATTCACAACAAATCAGTAATAATTAATCTCCTTAGGAAGGGCCAAAGAGTCACTCCTCCTTCACTATTAGACACGCTGCCATGAACTCCCTCCTGCTCTCTTAACAGCACGGGCCCACAGAGCCAAGCTGAACAGCCAGTCCAAAGTACTTGGAACAGAATTGCTGAGATAACGCATGGAAAGCCTGTCCCATGGGGTTTCCTTTAAGTGATTAAAGTTTATACTATATTCTGGCCCGATTCTAATGGGTGGTAGTTGTCATATAATACAAGGACACTACAATAGAATACAGTGACGGAACTAAAAGGATTTGAAGAAATGAGGAATTCCATCATAACAATCTGTTTTAAGACAAAGATTTTTCAGAAGTCTGCATCAAACACAATAAATTCAGGCAGAAACTAGTATGGCAAGATTGCAAAGAGCTTATAGAACCAAAAGACAGGAAACCTCATTTAGACACAGCATTTGGGAAAAGTTGTAATAGACCAAGACCTACAACTCTGCAGGGAAATGGCATTCATTATCTTGTAACACTGCTTCCTTCACTGAATTCTTTTTTTCTCCTCTTGCCCTGACTTTCCCCTTATTTTTTTCTTGGCATCAGCCATGCAAAGTCCTTGCCAGAGATGGGTCCTTCCAGAGCGTTGCCCTGTGCAGGGCAGTACTTTCAACCCAATTTTAACTCTGAAGCAATAAAATAAATAAATAAAAAATACAGCTGAGCACCAGTGCATGATTCAAGTCTGTAGTCAGCTGTCTTGAATTACACTAGAAGTTTTTATTGTTGTGGGTGTGAGTCATCTAAATCTAGCATTTCTCTGGAGCAGTGTTGCAATCCGAGCCATCCCTAGCAAGCTTTGTAAAATTTTCAAAGAGGCAAAGAGTAGTTAGAAGAAAACCCCTCCTCTTGCAGTCTGTGAGTGAATGGTTTTAGGAGACTATGACAATGATTATCTGTGTTTGCCGAGGAACACATCATCTCGGTACTCTGCAGCTTAGATTGCAAATTCCAGCTTCAGCAAAATTAAAGTCTGCACCTTCACTACAGGGATTACTTGAGTACAGTGGGATTTACTTTAGACCCATTTTTTGCCTGGCCATTAATGACACTAGCATTTTAAGATAACACATCTTTTGCTGCAATGCAGTGTGATACCTGACTGCAGGTGACGTTTTATCCAAATAGTATCACTGTTCTCCAAGTACCTAACTTCTACTGAAAAAGGAACAGATCCATGTTCCACAGCTTGAGAAATGAGTCATAACATCAGGAATATAAAAATGCGAACAAGAAAAAATGGGCAGCTATTGAGAGCAAAACCAGCTGAATAGCTGATGCTGCTGGACCTCATCCATGGAGCACTCACAATACAGTCATCTACTCCAGAGAGCAAAGCAAATTTATACTGAGATATTATTTCAATCGAAGAATTATTCAGTATGTAAAACACTGATTTTTTTTCACAGTGCTGTAATTCTAATTCATTTCTAAGTCACTTTGATTGACATCAGAAAACGGCAAGTCCGATAGTTTCTGAGTAATGATTTTGTCTCAGTGTTACAATCTGCAGAATCTTTGATCACCTCACTTGTCATCATCAATCACAGAAACAATGAGAGGACAAACCATCTGAATTGCTGAAAAGATTAATAAGAGGCAGAGGAAAATCTATGAGCTCAGTGAATGTACCCTCCTATACGGGCTGCTAGTTCAGTTAGAAAGACATGCAAGCCAGTACACTGAAGGCAGCATCAAACTCACTGAATGTCACTGAACCAGCAGTAAAGACAAAAGAAAATTTAACAAAATAAACAGAAACACAACGATTCTTTGCAACCCTCTCTAATAGCTGGAGTGTATTAGTCCCCAAAACCGAAATGGCAGAGTTGCACTTCAGTAATCTCTCCATAGCTGTGAAAAAGCCAAACGGGATCGACAGACTTTTGTCCCACAGCAAAGACAACTGAAAGCTCTGCACTAAATCTTGAATGGGAGGTATAGAATGATCAGTAAAGCCAATACACCACTGGATTTCAACAAAAGCTTAATCTTTGTCTTCTCACCTAGATGGTCTGTTATGACAGAGAGATTTGCAAACAAAGAACAGAAAAGTTGGCAGCGAACTAGCTGGAGCTTTCAAAAAGAGAGAGGGCCCTTTTCACAAACATAAGTAGCCACCAGTGCAGGATGCAAATGTTTGTACCCAGAGATCCTCATCTCAACATAAAAAGAAAAAAACATCTTTAGTTTTCACTGCAGGCTCATGGATCCTTGTATAGTAGTACAGGATCTGGAAGATCCACTCAACAAGGTTGTTTCTTACGCACAAAAACCTGACCAGTGTAATAACTGATCAGGTGTCAGTTCTGCAGGAAAAAATAATAAATAAAAAAATCCAGAGCATTAGCAAATCACGAGAAGAACACAAGAGTGTCATGTGCTGTGAAAAATCCTCGTCCTAGGAAGCAGTGGAGCTTGTGAGAGTCTTTCTGTGCTATTCAGTCCCAGGAAGTACTGTGTACTGCTTCCAGTTTTTGATCACTGCCCGTCAAAAAAGATATAAACCAACTGGAAGAGTCCAAAGGAAAGCGATGAGAACATCAGAGGTTTAGAAAACATGATCTGTGAGGAAAGATTGCAAGAAACTGGGTTGTTTAGTCTGGAAAAGATAAGACAGAACAGACAGATAACAGCCTTAAAATATTAAGAGGCTGCTACAAATGGATGCTCAGATTTCCATGTTCATGGCAGATACCAAAAATAAACAAACAAGCTTAAGTTACACCAATGATTTAGGAAAAAATGATTTGAAGAAAAGCTAATGCAGCACTGACACAGCACAGGCTGAGGGATCTCTCTGGAGGTTCTGAAGAACAAACTCAGACATCTGTCTGCAGCATATGAAGATGTATTGAAGCTGCCTTTGGGTCAACCGATGGACAACACGACCTCGGGCTCCCTTCAGGCCTATTTTTCCATGATCGGATTGTTACACAATTGTTATTTTTAGATGTGTTACAGTAGATGTATCATTATGGCATTAAAACTAAATTGTCCAAGGAAGTCCACCGCAAGAAGACAGAATTATACAGAGATGCAGAAAGCCTGTGGTGAACAGTCCCTTATTACAAACTTACTAACACTTCCACGCAGTTTGAAAGTACCTCCGTGCTGCAACAGGAGACTGGACTGTCAAACCTCTGCACAAGGGTTGGATACAGGGGGACATTTTGCTACTGGTTGCAGCTGCTGAAACTCTGCAGAAAGTAACAGTCTGACCCCAAAACTGCCCACACAGGAGGTGTCACAGCAGCGCGCCACAACCCAGAGCAACACCAAGAACTGCAGATGGATGGCACGGCCCCTCTGCCGCTGCACGAGTATTTCCCAGAGGTGCCACATTGTTCGCAGCAGCACAGGCCTAGAGAGCCATGAGGTTCAGCCCAGCAATGACGCCACCCGGTATCACGCTGACATCACACGCTGCACCATGGCCAAGTGGGGCTGCCCCATGACACACAGCCATCGCTCGCTGCTCCGAGACACTGACACGTCATCACAGTCTGGGGGTGACGTCACAGCGAGAGGCCGCGCATGGGAAGACATCATGGCGGCCTTCCCATGACGGGAAGGCGGGGAAGCCTGGCCTCGAGGGGAGGCGGCGGCATCAACTCGGGGAGAGCGGGTGTCCCGCCGTTCCCGGCGCGTCTCCCCCTCACCTGGGGAGCAGCACAGCACGGCGGGGCGGGCGCCGTCCCTGCCCAGACCCAACACCGTTGGGGCGAAGAACATCGCTTCGTCATCAGGGTGCGCCGTCACCAGCAGCGCGCGGACACCGCCCGCCCGCGCCGCCGCCGCCCCCTCCCTCTCCCTCAGGGNGCCCCACAGCTCCGCTGCCATGGCGACCGGCGCCGCGCGGCTCCGGCCGGAAACGGTGAGGGGTGGCAGGAAGGTTCCGGGGCACGAAAGGGTCCCCCCTCTCATCCCTCCCGTCTCTTCCCCGCCTCTGGGCGGGGCTGCTCCGCCGCTGTCGCGGAAACGTGCCCCGGCTCCTCTTTCTCGGGGCTGGTCGGGAGGAGGCCTGCTGCCGCGCTGCCTCAGCGGGGTACAGATGGGGGCCGTTCCCCTGGGGACAAAGCCTTCACTTCGGCCCTGCAGCACAGCAGCTGACCCTGCGTCTGTGTTCAGAAATAATAAGCAATAGTGACAAAAGTTGAGCTTTTCAGCGCGTAGTACCTCTTATCCTCGTGCTGTGCTACTTTGGAAGAGACGCTGGTTGAGGGAAGCCTCGAAAGCAGGGCAAGAGGAGCTTATCTTCAGAGGCGTTGTGCTGCCTGCACATCTGCTGGCTGTCCCGGGGGTGGCTGCAAGGGAAAAACCACATTTTGGGTACGTTTTAGGAGTGAAGTCAACCACTGGAGAGGGCTGCAGAGCACAGGGAGGCAGGAAGTAGTAAAATAAACATGAAAAAGGCAGTCGGGTACACGATGGCTTGGAAACTTAGCTTTTTGAGACAAACAGGCAATATGGAAGACAAGTATTGGGTCGGCAACAGTGGAGTGTGTTAGCTGGGTGGGTTTAAAGAATAAAATAAGGATTCAGAGGAACTCGGTATCAGAAGAGCATCTAGCACCTCACACAACATGCGCCTGACCCGTCTTCACAGACTTGTATTTGGACACTTGAACTTCAAGTGAATAGAGGGAGCCATGGGTATCAGCTGATGCCACTGCAAATGCTTTGGCTGGAGAGGTGTCACCTCACCTCAGTGGAGCTTTTACAAGTGGAACTCAGCTACTGAAATAGCGACATTCCTCTGCAACACATGGTTTAGCAGTAACCCTGTTTGCCACAGGGTACGGCCCTGCTTTATTAGTCAAAATAAATAATTGTGGGGACACGCTTCCCGCAAGTGTGGGATACAACTTCTCGTATTTAATGCAAATTGTAATAACAATGAGGTAATTTAATCTTGTCTAATGGTATCTCCCCCTTTTTTTTTTTTAATTCTTTTCCCTCACCTAATAAACCTGTTAAGATTCACTGGTGATCTTGGCACACCTGGTGTGACACACTTGCAGGAAAACGCCATGCAGATTTGAAATACCTTACTGAAAAAGCAGGGAACAATTTACACGCTCACTGAGGGAGGGGGATAAGAAGCCATTTAAGATTTTACACCTCAGCCGTTTCAGAAGCCGTTCCTCGCTAGAGGCACGAAGTCAGGAGAGCGCGGGGGCCTGGCGGAGCCTGAGGAGGGGCCGGCTGGGCCGGGGCCGGTTTCCCGCCCCACCCCGCTCTGAGGCGCCCGTGGCCCGTTATCAGTTATTATTAATTTATGTCGATTTGCCGTGAGAGAGAACGAGGCGGTGCAGTTCACCCACCCCCTCCGGTCAGCAGCATCACCAGGACAGCCGCCGGGTCGGACCCCTCAGGAGCCGCTGCCGGCGGTGACGGGACCCTGTTCGCCTCAGCGCCGCCGCGCCCCGCGCTCGCCTCATGGCGGCTGCCCCCCCTCCGCGAGCCCCCTCAGTGGGGAGGGGGAAGGAGAGGGAACCCTTCCCCGCCGCACCGGCCCGCGGGTCCTGGAAGGAGCATATAATCCCGCCCTTCCACCGCCGGGTCCGCCCGCGGCTTCTCGCGGGCTGGCTCTGCCTGGCCAACGCCAGAACCGACATGGCAGGAGGATGGAGCGAGCGGCTGCAGCCGGTAGAAACCAGAGAGCCGCTGCACGGCCGTTTGTTCAGTAGCTGCCAGGACCTGGGGAGAGGAGGCGGAGCCCGCCGAGCCGGGGGAGGGGAGGCAAGATGGCGGTGGCGGTGGCGCTGAGGTTGAGGTGAGACGCTGTGATCGTCCAGCACCGCTGAAGTCTGTTGCCCGGGCCGCCCCAGCGCCGCGCCGTCGGTAAGGGCAGGGGGCCCGGCGGGGCGGCGTGGGGGAACGGGGCGGTAGGGGGAGCAGCGGGGCCTAGCGTCTCCGCTGTGAGGAGGAGGAGGAGGAGGAGGGGGAAGAGGCGGGGGCCCCGGCCATCCCTTCCTCCTCCCTTCTCACCGGGGAGAGAGCTGCTCTCGTCCCAGGGGGGAGCCGGGAGGGGTCCTTGGCAGAGCTGCCTGTGGTGGAGAGGTGGGCGGCTCAGGTGTGGGCCGGGGCGGGGGGTGCCCGGTGCCCGTGAGGGGGGGTGTGTGAGGGTGGTGGGTCGCTCCATTTAAGCTGTTGATGTGCGGGAGGAGACGGCGGGGCTGAGGGGTGGCCGTGAGAGATAGCCCCCGCGGGGAAGTTTCTGAAGAAATCCCAAAGCATCAGTGTGTTGGGTGTTCATCCCTGTCCTGTAGGTAGAAGTGCAAGTTGGTTTTTTTTTTTAAAAAAAGGGCCAGTTATTGTAAATCGGTCACTTGGACGCTGGGCCAGGAGCGCGTTGGTGCCTGACGGTGTCCTGCTGCCAGAGCTCCAGTGTTGGAGGTGCCGCCGCCTCTTCCAGCCCCACGTTGAGGTTGTCAGTGGTGGGGAGTTGTTGCTGATACTGAATTATTCATTTAGGACCCGTAAAGGTCCCCAGCTCCTGTCATCTCGAGGGTGCTGGCGGGTACAATGCAAGTGGCTCTTTCTAGAATTATGCTGACTTGATGGTACTTTGTACGTGCTGATTTTTCTGTACTTAAAAAAAACACGAGGGTATCAAGCTGGTTGCGTTCAGACAAGATTCTAGATGAGTGTGTGTACCCTCAGTCCTAGGCAGGCTCAAGTAAGCAAGTAGGTAGTCTGAACGATATATTGTTGTCCAAAACATGCTGCTTCTTGTTTCACAGATATGGTCTTAACAAATGTTTTACTTTTCATGACTCTACGTAATGGTGTAACCTAAGAATTAAAAAAAAAAAAAAGGACAACCTACTACAATGAGAAGGGGATGTCTAGTTTTGAATACTTCGTTTTGTGGCAGTGTTCTTGTATTGTGCAGCTTTTTTAGATATAGTGCTATAATTATGAACTGCTGGAGCTCAGGTAAGGATTTTTATCCTTGGGTGTATGATTTGAGAGGGGAAAAAATTGGTGCTGTTATAAAACCCATTATTTTTGTGGCAAGTAGGATGGCCATGGACACAGCTTAAGTGCCTGAATAAGTGGACACATACCACTGTGTTACTCCACACAAGGACCATACGGATCTGTTGCAATTTTGCACAGGAATTTTATTCTGCAGAATGTTGTTATTCCTGATTAACTAAACAACCTTGACATTTGGAAAGGAAGTATGTAATATTTGAAGTGGATTTCTAGTTAGCTCAAAGCTAGTGTCTTGTGTTGGGGGATGAGAGACCTTCGTGCTTATCCCAAGGATTCAAAAGTTCAGAGGAAACAAGCCAACTACAGTGACCCTTTTTGCGAAAGCATGGTTAATTTTTTCTTGACATCGCTGTTCTTCGTGATACAGTATAGGCTGCTAAAGGAAAGAAGTTCTGTTGCACTTTATGTGCAGTGCAGTTTGCCTGTTTGAAATATACTGTTTGATATTGGACACTCGTTATTGAAACATGGGAAAGAGCAGCATTTTTGAATATTATTTGTAAGAGTTACAGCGTGTGTTTTTTTTAATGTATGGAGAAGATATTACAAGTGTTGCTTCCACAGGTGTTACTTCTCTCTAGGTTATTATTGTATGAATCAATTAAAAGTAATTCTCCACATTGAAACTACGTGCAGAAAATCAGTATATTCACTTTTCTCTGGTGTGCTGCTGCTGATTTATTTAAAATACAGTTTATCTCCTGCAGCCGCTCATTTTAGTTGCTTTTTCTGGGCAAATATGTTTTTCATTGTGATATAAAGGGATCTAGAAAACTCTCAAAACCCATGGTAAAAGTAAGGACAGACTCTACAGCTTCCTTTCAGTTTCCTCCCATTAGTCCCCTTCAAGGTTCTTGTCATTCTCTAACTGCATCTTCTGAGTTATTTAATTTCTCAGTTGCAGCATGAGAGATGCTCACAGGGAGGGGACGCTGGCTCTACTTTAACTATGGTTAAGTGCATAAAAGTACCTGAACAAGTCTTCTGTACTAAAGAAAAATATTTTTATTTCCTTCTGTATTATGGGCCTAATATTGGCAGTTTGACTTTTTCAAAGCTCTCAGCCAAAGTTTTGGTGAAGTTTTTTATTCCTCTTTTATGTTTGCTTAGAAAATGGTTTTGATGAAGGTTTTTTTTACTTGATCAAAAGGACAATTTTGAGTCCTGGCATGTACAGCTACTTAAATTTAAGGTTCTAACAATTCAAACGAAGCTGGAAGGGATCTGTGCCTCGTGCAGGTGCACTGCAGCGCGGTACAGTCTTACGAACAGACTGACAGCCAGACAGTGGTTTCATAATGCAAACAAACATTTCCTGGATGCCAGTCTTGAGCTCTTCAAGTCATTTATATTCTTTACTCAAATCTGAATCAGTATTTTGGATGTCAAGCTATAAACTGAATGTGTTACCTTGTGTCTCTATTGTAAATGTTCCAGATATTAAAAATCTGACCCATGCAGGACTGCTGGCTGTAAATACTTGTGCCATTTCTAAATTATGCAAATAGCCAGGAACGTGCTGAATAGATCTCCCATTTTATTTTCTCTTTCCTTTAATGATTCTCCATCTAGGAATGATGTTTAGTGATGTTCCCTTCCTCTTCCATGCCAGTTCAGTGCTTATCCACCATCTGTTAAATGACTGCCACAGTCTGGGCCTACTGGGCTCAAGTTCAGTTGGTCGGGGAGCGTACAGAAAGCTGTCTTACCTTGCAGCTATGTTTCCTCCTAGTATCCTAAGAGAGATTTTTAAGTCCTTGAATAGCTTCATCTAAACCACTCATGTAGTGCTGCCACTCCCAGACGGATTTGATATGCAGGGTTTTTTTTCTTCATGCTTAAGGAGGATGTTGGTCGATGTGGTTTTGAATTCAGTGACTTCACCTGCTTACAATTACAAAGGCTATTGCAAAATTAGGATACTGTATTGGGACAAAGATGCATCAGCCATCTCTGCAAAATCCTATTGTTCCTAATGCTCAGCAGTAAGAAAATTGAGAAATTAAATTGTTATGCAGATAGATTACCTGGACAAACTGTTGACCAGGACTTAAAAATCCTGTGCGTGGTGAGCAACTAGCCTTGGGTAAAATTGAAAATGAAAACACTTCTGCAAAGACAGCAAGGGAAAGAACACGTATAAATGGAAAAAGAGGGAGGAAGGCATAAAATATGCTTAAATGAGTATGATGTCACTTTTTAATACCTCCTCTTGTGCTGTACATTCGTCTGTGCCTCACGCTGTGGCGCGAGGAAAGTGCGTTTGGTTAATTCTCTTTGTAGTCTTCATGGAGTCAGAGTCCTGTCAACAGCCAGTGTCACCTTCCCTGGCTCTGGGACACAGGCCCTACACGAAACCTCGGCTGGGTCGTTGCTGGGGGGGTTCCAGGGCAGAACCTGGGGCTGCTTTGAAAAGTGGATGCTCTCCTAAATAGTTTAAAATACATCAACGTTTCAGGGAAGGTGTGTAACAAATGTAAACATGAATCCACTAGGAAACCTACTGATTCCTGTCCGGTTTGTCGATGTTAGAAAGTTATACCCGTGTAAGTTCATTACGAGTTCCAGTGCTGTTCAGCAAACTAGATAGCTGAACTGTAATAATATAATAATATACCTGTATTCTTCACCTCATCAACAGTTGTTGGGTTTTGGTTTTTTTTTTTGGGGGGACGGGGATGACAGAAATTAATTTAAATCAAAAAAACGGTATATTCTTGGCTGTCCACTGTAGAGTTGTGTCTCGGGTTCACATGTTCTTCAACTCTTTCTGCTGTCTGAAATGCTATATTGACAGAGAAGAGGTGTCTGAAAGATGGGAATTCTCCCATGTAATCAGTATAATTTCATGGTTTAGCTTTCTTGGAGTCTTAGCCCAAATGTGGTCACTTACCTGTTCCATTATAGCCATTATTTCTATAGGTGCTGATGTTTCAATGTGGTCTCAAAGATTCAAAGATCATATATATATATATATGTTTATCTATCTCGAACCTTGAAGTTCTGATGCTTTTTCTTTTCACCCCCCTTCCCCCCCCCCCCCCCCCCCCCCCTCTACCGTNNCCCCCGCCCCGATATAAAGGTTTGTTCCCACGATTCTTAATTTAAGCTATCGTTCATTCTTTGCCTTTTTCTAAGATCTAGAAGCTGTTGTGTCAGTCTCAATTGGAGTTATATTTGTATATATTGCTGCATTCCCTGTGGGGCAGAGCATCTCCAACTTAATCATAAATGTAGTGACAATAAACTTTGTTTCCAGAAGGCCCTGGTAGGTTTCCTGTGGAGTATCTGAATAGAACTAGGCATTGCTCTTATGTATAGTAAAAAAAATATTATTATTTGAACTTTGTTTAGATTTTAGCTAAATATACGACTTGGTTTCAACTGAACCCAGTCAACTGAGGGTGGTGATGAGGCTGATACTTGAGTCGTTCTGAACCCCTCTTTGTAGTATGTGGTTTTTCTTATAATACATCATAGTTGGTGAAGCTATGGGTTTAGTCAGTGTGCGTTAGTCAAGTCATGTTTCCTCTTCCAAACCAAAGTTGCTTAAAAAAGCTGCCACTACAGATACAATCTTGATAATGAATGAACTACAAGAAGCAGCTGGAAACTTCAAACTGTGACCACGTAATTTCTTGCATGTTAGATGATGTCAAAAGCAATTTGACCTACAGATAGATTAAGCAGTGGAGGATTAAATTCATGTGCAGTAGCTGTTTTTAAAGTGACTGTGCTGGATAGAGAAGTAAAAAATGTTGTTTTGAAATAATATTTTATGCATAGTGTGTGATATATATGATATTTGGGATCATCATGGTTATCTCTAAATCATAGGCGAAACGGGAGGAAATAGGTGAATTCAAGTAAACTCAGTGAATTGTTGGTCTCTGACTCATGAGTGAGGATGACTTGCTGATGAAGGCTGTTGTAGTTCTTATCACCTCTGTTTGTGTGGCATCTCCTGAACCTCTTGCACACTGCTGACTGGTACCCTGGAGGATGCTTGCATTGGCTTTTGTTTCACCGTACAGCTGTGTGGGTGAAGTTTGAATGCTTCAGTTGATGTTTCATAACCAGTTGAATTATCAGTATCATGCCACAGTTGGAGTCTTTCAAAAGGGGTAGGGCACTTCACTGGGGTTGGGAACTGCTGCACTTGCCTCACAAAAAAGCTGTTTCCCCTTATGAATGAGAGACCTTATCAGTGTAGTGTTTGGACTTCTTAGGGTTTGCTTTGGATGTTCAATCCTGTAGATTTGGTTCTGGTCCTTGGCTCATGGAAGTTACCTGTGGTGTACATGAACTGCATGCTATTTGCTATCTTGGTACAGCCAGGAATGAGAATCTGCTCTTGCTAGGAAAATGGAAATGTTTTAAATGTCTTTACAATACAAATGGTCTCCTTTTCTATGATATACTTTTAAAACCTAAATAACTTTTAAGATTTGTATCTTTTGGTTTAAATCATTGCTAGTGGTGCTTCTAGTCAGGGAATAGCTGCGTCCTTCATTTCTAGCTTTCAGTGGAGGACTTCAACCTACCTCTTTCAGATAGTTTTGGTGGTGTCATCACCCTCCTTGGCAGAAGAGCACAGGATGGGTTCCTTCAGAGTCAGTAAGTGCCATTCCCTGATAAAACTCAGAAGAGGAGGTTTTCTCCCTCGGGGATTCTCTGTACCCCAGTATGTTGGTGTGTTGGTTCGTAAGTGGATGCTGAAAATACACGCTCTTATTTGAAATGTAGGCACTTAGCATCCCTCTATGGGTAGCTGATTAGAAACTTTCTAAACTGTTAATGTAGTCATAGTTTTTCTTGTTATGAACCCCCACATAATATGCCAAAGTTGTGTATAGCCTGGGTCTTGATATCATGTATGAGCAACTTTTCTTTAAGATCATAAATTACAGGAGAGATTAAAATAGAATTTCCTGGAGAAGAGTATCTTGTCAGCTGAATTTGATCGACCTCATTTTGGTAGAGCACAAATTCTATTTGTATTTGTAGTTACCTAGCAGGAGAGAGAGAAACCGTTATTTAAAGATGAAGTATAACAATGTGCTCCTGAGATGTGGCAACAGTTTGGTTGTAAATTGCGTATTTAAATATCCAACCAATGTTCACCTTTTTGAATGGCAACAAAAATAATTTTAAGTACTCTTATTTTAATACTTAATTAATATTTAACGTTCCAAAAGGTATTACTTAAATACTTTATGGAGTAGGTAGACTCTTAATGGAAAATCTTTTCCTATTAAAATTTGGAGTATGAAATCCTAGTTTAATTTTTCAGCTATCTTGATGCAGATGGAAAAGTGATGCTAGTGTAGAGCAAATGTGACATCTTGAATTGACTGCTGTAATGGTCCTTGACTCCTGTCACTTCTGTAATTGGCTGAATTAAAGTATACCGTGCTTCCATGTCATCTAGAATATGAGTCAGACACTGTAGAGCATAATTGTGAGTTAATGCTTTGGACTTTGAGAAATAAGATGATGTTGTGTGTTAGTGGAAGTTTCAGACTGAGAAGGGTCACATTCAGATGTGTGGACTCTTCTTAGCATCTTTTTTCACCTACCCCTATTGCTGTAGTTATGGTTTGATTCATATGATGTTAATAATTAATGGAGGTAATGTTATTTAGTGTTGATAGTAAACCACAGCCTTATGGATGTTAATTTTTTAACTGTGTTTCTAGTAGGGATAGAAATAGCAATTTTTACATCGATAACCTTGTGAGTCGAGCGAGTGCAACTACATAAGCTAAAGTTCCCAGGAATTTATGGTATACTTTAAATGTGACAGAAAGCAAAGGCATCTGCACAAGTGAAATTGTCATGGAAAATTCAGCAGTTGTTCTCAATTTGGAGAAAATAAGTTTGTTGTTTCTATTCATTCTCATAGCATATGCCCATATGCTTTCACTATGAAAGTCAGAGTATTCTGCAACATAAAACTGAGTGGGAAAAGACTGAAGAAATTGTGGAAGGGGTCCTGGGCTTTGAGGGTGAGGAATGTTCTGCCAAAGTGGGAAGCAGGGTGTTCTGGACCATATTTAACTAACTGCTGCTTTAATTGCCTTTAATTTCAGTGTTGATCTATTCACATTTTTCACTTGTTGCATGCAAGGAATCGTTCACCTTTTGAAGGGTATGTCCAACAGATTTTCATGCTTACAAGCACATCTGTGAGCTTGGATATTATACCTGGAATACACTTTCTTCAGTTCTTGTTTTAAAGCACAAAACTGTCTCAAATCTTGTCAGGCATCAACCTACTGGTAGGTGCTTGAGTGAAAAACCGATGTCTTTTAGCATTGTCCTATCTAATGAGCCTGTAGGTAATTCTCTTGCTTCCCATTCCGTCCTGCAAGACTTTGCAGAACTCTGTGTAATCAGACTTGAACACTAAACAGAGATCAGACTGAACCCAAACTTCTTTTGTCACTAAATTTTTTTTCATTGTTGTTTTCCTGAGTAACTGTCATAAGACTGTGCTGTTAATTGGATATTAAGGCAGTGATTGAAGGACTAATTACTGCCCTTGAAGTGTCTAGTGCTTTTTTACTTCATACTTCTAGATTGCTAAGTCAGTGTGAGCTTGTAATGGGACCACTAATATTCTGAGCATTGGAGTTTTAGATGGTAATTAATGCTTAGCCTTTTACTGTCCTGTTAGTTTGAATAAATCACTTTTTACATGGAGGTTGGACCCATTAAGCTATTTTTAGTAATCTGTTAGAAATGTACTTGTTAGTATTTTCTTGTGTGGCATGTCCCCCAGATGCAAATTTGATGGTTTTGCTTGAGTGTTTGAACACAGTTAGGATTATCTGAGAAAATAAAAATAACACTAGAAATATTTGGTTTGCAAATCTAGCAATGTATTTGAAGAGCTTGACTTATGGGACTCACAACTTGTAATTTTGGGTTACTGTATTTGAGTTGGAGCACTGTGTCTTGAAGGTACAGAAACAGGTCTGTAATTCAGGGAATCTAGTTATTGTGGTTTCATAGATTGGTCCTTAAATACGCCCTGTTTTGGTTTAGAGTTTTCCACGAGATTTGTTTCATGACGTTTCTATAAAGTGAAATCACAGAAAGAGTTATTCACAAGTGTTGTTATCACACTTGGGGTGAAGACTTTCTCACCACTGCTCACACAGTCCCTTCACTCTTCTGTTTCTCGCCAGAGTAAACTTTGAATAAATATCCCTGAATTAATTTTGTGATCTATTGTAGATCCCCTGCGTAAGGCAGTGCCTTCCTTACCCTGCCGTGGGTTAGTTACATCTCAGCTCCGTTTACTAAGGCTGCTGGTTAGAAAACAGAATCCCCCAACTCGGTTTAAGCCTTCCATGGCTGTAATCGAATTCTTTGCACTCTTTATATCACACTTGGTTTGCTCAAAAACAAGATGAGGAAAACTCCCCGAAGGATATAAAATTTAATTAGCAAATGTTGGTTAAGTACTTGAAGATGGCGTGGAAATTACTTTAAATGCAAAAGTGTTAGCTTGTTTCCTGTATGAGAACAGGGAGGTGACTGGAAGAGTAGGGGACCTTCTACTGCCACACACGGGGCTGTGGTCGCACGGACAGGGAGAAAGTGACTCCGACGTCCCCCTGGCCTCTTGATCCCTTCCCTCCTGCTGGCATAAACATTGGGGTGGCCACGCGTTGAGCGGTTTTGGGGACCTGGCCTGCTAAAAATAGTCACAGTTTTTAACCTGCTGTATTTTCCCAAGTGAATAAGTGCTTTTCTCGGGCAGTGCTGGCTTAAAGTGCTGCAAGACTTGAGTCTTATTTCCAGTTCCGTCACTGACTATTTCCTGGGTTGTCTTTGATAGATTTCTTAACCTTTCTGTTACTCATTTTCCCATGTGTCTACTGAAGACAGTACATACTTCTGCTTCTTTCTGAAGCGTTTTGAGATCTAGAGATACTGTTCTAATTAGTATTCCCTCCTAGAAACCAAATCTGAAATTGTGCCAGGACTGTTGCCATTGTAATACCCAGTTCTAAATTAATTGTAACTCAGAATTCTCCATGTGTTACAAGTGTAAGTGCAAACAGTAGCTTTTAAGGGGAAGTCTGAATCAGATCTGTTCAGTAGTTTGAGCTGGCCAAAGAGAAAAATATTGTCATACCTTTAGAAATAAACATTGTTAAATCATTTCCTCACCCGAGAAGCTCAAATTAACACAGGGCTGAGTATCTCTCTGTGGTTCCTGAAACTGTTATTCTTGTCACTGCTTTGTTTTTTTTAGCTGGGTATCTGCAGACTTAACAGTTGTGGTTTGTTTGTTTGTTTGTTTGTTTTTAATAATACCATTTGACACTACTGGGTTTCCCCATCCTTGTATGTTTTACCACAGCGTTTGGGAATGCCAGTGAAGTGGGGCACCATGGCAGAAAGGACCGGGTTCTGGAGTACAGAACAAGAAAAATTCTTTCTGCCCCTTCTAATTGTCAGGATTCATTAAGCCAATTTGCCAAGGGTGTTGAAAAGGAAGATGAGGAACCTCTGTTCTGGCAGAGAAGAGGGAACCAATGGAAGGATTGGGGAGGCAGAGAGAGTTAATAGTGAGAAGCTTTACAGGGGGATTCTGATTGGATTTGACTGAAGCAAGAGGAGGTTTGTCATGACTAATGGAAGGATACAGCAGTGAGGAAAGCCCGGATGAGATTGTTTACAGTCTACACACACAGTTACAGTTTTATGCAAAAAGATTGCCGTATTTAAACATAATCTGGACGTATGGAACTTGGAGAGGCTACAGCAGGAGGCTCTCATTGCCCTCACTGGCCAAGGAATAGATTAATGAAGAATAATTTGTTTGCTGGATACATGCGAGCAGATGCTGAAGAGAGAGGCAGATGCTTTTAGACAAATGATCCTAAGGCTGCCTGCAGAGAAATGAGTTGAAATCAAGTATTTGCATCCACAATTGCGGAATTAAGGTAGTAAGACAGGGAAGGATTAGCAGAATATTGGTGGCAGTTCTATAGGCAAATATTGGGGAAAAACTTCTTCCCCGCTTTTTTTTCTTCTCAGAGAAGAGAATAGGAACAGGATGAGTATTGATACTTCCCCTGAATCCGGTGTGAATTCCAGCTCCCTGTGCCTCAAAATGGGCATCACAGACCTAGAGATGGTGTGGAAGTGGTTGGCAATAAACAACCGAGTAGATTAGGATTCTTCAGTAGGGAAAAGATTGACCTGAAGGGATATAATAGGAGTCTACAGAAGAATCCTACATGTGCAGTGGGTTAAAAAAAGAGTAGGAAATGGATGTTTTGTCTGTCTTGATGCCAAAACTAGAGGTATTAAAGGTAGCAGGCCTGGGGTGAACAAAATCTGGTGCTTTCTTGTGTGAAATGCCACTAAGCTGTAGAAGTTCTTGCAACAAGCATTTGTGAATGGTGGGTGTTTATACAAGTTCAGAAAAGAACTGGACAAACTGATGGAAGAGGAAGCCATTAAGAAATCTTAAAGGCTCTGCCTCAAGGAATCCCTGAGCCTCAGGGAGCCACCAGAAGGCTGGAGAGTTTGTTGGGAAAGTACTGATACTTGCTCCCTAAATGGCTGCTGCTGGCCATCCGCAGCCGCAGCACACTGGGCTAAAGGAGCTCTGCTCAGGTCCAGTATTACTGTCTTTATCCCTCACCAAAGTTTTTAAGGTGTAGCAGACAGATGGATACATAAAATCCAATTAACCTTCCACGTATTTATGAAGACTCATGTGAAGGTAAAAAGCTGGTGAAGGAGCTCAAGTCAGGGCAGCAGCAATTCATCAAACTAACACTTGGACTTTTGTACCCTTAAACCATTTGACCATCCTTACACCATGGAACGAGTTTGTTTGATAATAAATGCTCACCAGCCTGTGATGGGAGCAGTTATCACTTTAGTAAGCGTTTGACTGAGCTGGGGATCAGCTGTATGCCATAGTTCTAGTGGCCTTGCACAGATGTTGAGAGAGAAAATGTGGTTTTGTGCTGTAGCTTGGATGTAGGAATACATACGAGGTGCTGGAGCGAGTACAGAGGAGGGCAACGAAGCTGGTGAGAGGCCTGGAGAACAAGGCTTATGAGGATCGATTGAGGGAGTTGGAGTTGTTTAGTCTGAGGAAGAGGAGGCTGAGGGGAGACCTCATCACTCTCTACAACTGCTTGAAAGGGCACTGTAGAGAGATTGGTGCTGGTCTCTTCTCACAGGCAATGAGCGACAGAACAAGAGGGAATGGCTGCAAGCTGCAGCAGGGGAGGGTTAGGCTGGACATGAGGAAAAAGTTTTTCACAGAGAGAGTGGTCAGTCAGTGGAATCAGCTGCCCAGGGAGGTGGTGGAGTCCCCATCCCTGACTGTGTTTCAGAGTAGACTGGATGTGGTGTTGAGGGAAATGGTGTAGGGGAGAACTTGTAGAGTAGGGCTGATGGTTGGACTTGATGATCCCAGGGGTCTCTTCCAACCTAAATGATTCTATGATTCTATGATTAGAGTGTTTAAATACTACACCTTGTAACTCACTGGTTATGCATGTTAGCTAAACCGGCTTGCTTTCTGACAGTTTCTAGATTAAATGGAAAGGATATGACTCAGACTTATTAGACCATCATATAGTTGGTAAAGATGTGCTCTAATGAATGCACTATGAATGAAGCATAATGAACGTTAATGGTGAAGAATTCTTTGTTAGAACTTGTCACTTGGATATGAATT
The DNA here is from genome assembly GCA_013400555.1 of Jacana jacana. Classification (NCBI taxonomy): domain Eukaryota; kingdom Metazoa; phylum Chordata; class Aves; order Charadriiformes; family Jacanidae; genus Jacana; species Jacana jacana. The sequence goes on from VZTM01014691.1 coordinate 231,776, forward strand.
ATGGTACTATAATAGATACATAGGTACTATCAAGCATAGAACTAGTGAGCTGTAGTGTTGATTTGAAAGAAACTGTAGTTTTCTTTAGTTTTTCATATTTGAAAGTCAGGTTTAATTAAGTAAATCTAAATTTAACTTACTATTCTGATAGTCCCACATGTAGAACTTTCTTTGATGAAGAGGTGGGGGGAAAAAACCCACCCAACCAGAACAAGAATGATAAAATACATTAGATGAACTTGAAGATCCATTTGTAGAGCTTGCTGTGCTTGATCCTCTCCTGAGCTGATTTTGTCTATTGACTGTTAATGGAAAATGTGGTTCAGAAGTATAACTTTACATGTGATGTTTGTGAAAGGCTGCAGATTAATGTGCTCCGAAGTGAAGCCATCTCGGTGGGCATCAACAGTTACTTTATTTGAAGGTCTGATATGTCTGTTAGGCTCTGGACCAGAGGCTAAGAATTTGTTACAGGTCTGATAGAACTCTATATTTAATACATAGGCTCCAAGGATTATGTCTTTTGAGCTATGCTATGAGAGAGAAATATCTTCTGTTTTAAAAACCAAAATCTTCTGCTGTTTGGTTAGAGCCGTAATTTTCCTGCTGGCAGTACTGATGGGTGCAGTGTCGAATCGGTTTTCTGATCTTCAGCAGCTTCACAGATGCTCAGACTTTGGTAGTTAACTTGGCTCCATTTTTTTTGGTATTTAAAATCTTCCCCAGCTCAGTATGCATTTCTGGGCTCACTGTAAGGCTGTAGCTGGAGAATACAATAGAGGCAAAGCAGTCATTAAATGTCAACTGAACAGGATTGTTTTAAGGCTTCACAGTATACTCAGTTTCTGGCATCCCATATGAGACAAACTGTGCTGTCAATTGAAAGAGTGATTTTTATTATTTTTTTACTGCCTTTTTTACTAACTGCTTTTGTCAAGCTGCTGTTAGATCCTAGTTCTAGGTTTGACTAGTACACTGGGTTAATGAACTGTAGGTGGCAATGAGTAAAGCAGCCCTAAGACTACCTGAACCTGAAAGTAGGAAACAGTTCACAGAATCCAGAAACTCTGTGGAAGAAATGAAAGTGAACTTTGCATTGTGCTAAAGAAACTTACTGTAAATAAAGAGCCCATCTAGAGACCATTATAACCCCTTCGACATCTATTTTAAGTGACCTACTTTTATTTTTAAAATCCTCCTAATTCAACTGGTAACTGGTAAAATGATGTATTCTGAAAATATAATCCTCAAATCTTTGTGTAGACAGTGCTGACATGTCTCATTTTGAGCCCATTTAAGACTCGTTAACGTGTTTCAGACTAGAGTAACCTATTAAATAAATACATCAGGAAAAAGCTTTTACTGGGAATGGTTGTTTTGCTTAGGTGACTATGGCTGTAATGTATTGTGAGTACATCTGGTACTTCAGTGCTTATCAGTGATCTTTTTTCCTTTAGGCGGTTTCCTAGAAACATGATTGCTTGCTGGTCTTGATCTCACAGCTTTGTGAAGACTTCTTCTCTGATAATGTCAAGTTCAGGCTACCCTCCTAACCAAGGAGCATTCAGCACAGAACAGAGTCGTTATCCTACCCACTCTGTCCAGTACACCTTCCCCAGCACCCGCCACCAGCAGGTAAGGAGGCAGCCGGGCTACCAATTCAGTGGCAATGTGATTGGGGTGTTTGCTGTGCCAAATGGGATTACTGTTTTTTAACCAATGTAACAAAAGTCACATTTGAAACCGGTAGGGTTGCAGATGAATATGCCCAGTTAAAACCGACTGGGGAAATCTGTCTAACAGTGTCTGTGCCTTTGGAGTCTGGCTCTTGCATTGCACTTATTCAAATCTGTTGTGTCTCTGAGGGTCTGACTACGGTGTAACTTCTGGGAAGTATAATCTGCAGCCATGTACTGCTCCTTGGTTCCTTCTGAAGTATTATTACATCCTTTCAAGGATGTAATTACCAGTTGAATTATGCCTTCCTGCAATGCTGTAGCTGAAATTATTAAACCCCTTGGCTACCATTGACTGCAGTTTTGGCTTTTTAAAGTTTCTGCCTGTGTGTTTGATTTTTGTTGCTGGTCTGGATTTTTTCCCCTTTTTTATCCCCTCTTTCTTTTTACATAGCCTACTATTGAAGGTACTCTATCAAACTGGGAGGGTATCCTAAATAAAACCCTACAGCTTGTCAGTATTTCCCATTATTGAACATTTGTAAATCTACTCAAATGGGCAAAACGCTTCTTTAGAAATTTTCTTTTAAAGATTCTTCATTCCGAGTCTTGTCTCCTCAGTGGGTCGAATCTTTTTGATTCTTGCTTCCTTTAGTTTCTTTTTAAAATTGAAAAATCAACTAGAAACACTTCAACTGGCGAAGGAAGTGTTTTTGCCTCCTGGGGAGAACTGTTGCCAGTGTTGCTTAGGTAAATAGTTGTGGGGTGGAGGGATTTGGTGTGTTTTGCCCCCCTTTTTTTTTTCTTTATTTGATGAAAGCACCACATTTTGCTTCTTCAAGATTATATATGTATATGTGTCTTAAACTTTTTTTTTTTAATGACAGAAAAGGGAGTTATAATTCCGTGTCTTCATCATTGGGAATTAAGAGAAACTTTGTTCTTCTCATTGATTTCTCATAGTTGGAATAAATTCACTAGGGATTGTGTTCAGAAACTTGTGTTGCAGCTTTGCTTTAGTTTACTGATTTTTACTCTTCACACTAAATTTGACCAACTTAGTGTGTCTGAGTCCGTATGCATCGATAGCAGTAATTTTCCAAGAATACACAAATAACCTGTCTCCAGTTAGTGTGCATTTAATATGAATGCAGTGCTCTGGGTGTAACAAATCCATTGGGAGACTGGGCTATTGGGGCATTTGTGGGTACTAAATTTTTATGGGGAATTCACCTTCTTTTAGGCCCAGGAATGTAAAAAGTGAACCCAGAGTCATCTTTCCTTCTTCTATGCAGGAAATACTGGGCTACATTGTCTATAAGCTAAATGTAATTCTTGCTAAAATCTGTGTGCAAGGTGGAGAAGGTGAACCTGTAATGTAAAACTTGTGTTAGACTTGTGTTTTTTTCTGAAGCAGTTGTACTAGTGCTTCCAGCTGTGTCCTGCAAGAGAGAATTAAGGGAATGGATTTCTAAGAGTCTCTTGCTTGGGCCTTTCTGCTGAGCATTTCTTCTGCCATCCTCCGCTCTGCGGCATGGGCGGCTGTGGAGGACGAGCTGGTGGCTTTAGAACAGCTCAGGTTTCCCTTGGTTTAATGAAATTCTCCTGCTGCCACAGGTATCTTAGACGTTTTGTTCTACTTAAGTTTTGCAAAAGAAAATTCAAGAATTGCAGCTTTTTGGCTTGGTCTGTATTTATTTTTAGATAATTTGTTAAAACTAAGTCTTACAGGTAATAACCTGCTGCGTGTCTTGTGGAGCTTCTCTTTGAGTAACACTGGCTGCATGCTAGTGGTTGAAGACCCATATGTACAAATAAATTGTCTTGTACCTCATTTAATTATAAATTTTTGCCAGTCAGAAGATGCATCATGTCTGACTTACTCCCAATTCATAGTGTCTGATATAAAAACGGTGAGGTGACAACAGAAGGCATTGCCTCGGGGTGGCTGAAAGGCATTCTTAGCTTTACCACTTTGTAGTTGGATGTGCAAAATTGATTTTAAAGGATTTTTTTTTCTTCCAAGGTTATTCTATTGCTGACTCATTTGTGTTTTGTTAGAAGTTGTTAATAAGCGAGGTGGAATTCTTAACATAAGTATTTAGTCTCTTTAAAATCCATTTAAAGCTTTGACCTGCCATTGCCAAACTGGAATAAAGTTCTGGTGATCTGGTCTTGGTCTGCGTTCGGTAACTTTGGGAACAGTCATTCTGTGACACCAGAGGCTCTTGATCCTGTCTTCCTCCCTGTTGTTCCTGTTAACATCACGAGTCTCTTTCCTTTAGGAATTCGCCGTTCCCGATTACCGCTCGTCTCACCTGGAAGTCAGTCAGGCCACCCAGCTCTTGCAGCAGCAGCAGCAGCAGCAGCAGCAGCTCCGGCGCAGGCCTTCCCTGCTCTCTGAATTTCACCCAGGCTCGGACAGGTGAGCATGCTGCGTTTGAAGTACGTGAACAGAAATCTTCCATGAGTCTGCACTTTCTGTAAAGTTAGTTTTAACTTCTGAACAGAAAGGTTTCTGAGTTTCTTAGGGATTTTTTTTGCCTAGGTACTTGACTCTATTAATTGGTGCTAGTTGTTGTAGCAGCGTTGGCCTCCTGTGTTTGAGAGTTGTAGCTGTTGTGCAATTTCTCAGTCCCTTTGGCTTAAATAATAATAAATAAATAATAATAATAATAAATAAATTTATTTCACAGACACAAGGTACCAGTCTGCTTTGCTTTTCCCACACCTCTTAACAATGCTGTCAGTAAACTTGAGAATCCAAGCACATACTGTGAACTTTTTAATGCTGTTTAGGCTAAAAGTGTGTAGGTTTGTTACCTTGGGTAATTTGATTTTGCTGAGAAGAGGCGAGAAGTGCAAGAGTTGTTACAGGGTGAGTATTACCTGTCATATTTCCTAGGTTAGGTTTGCTTATTCAACAGATGGTCTCTGTGTGGCTGGGCAAGTAAGAAGTAACAGAGCTAATGGAGTACTTGAGTTGTAAGAATTGTAAACCACTGAAATGTAGCACAAAATGGACTTCTAGGCACAGAGTACTAAATCGGAGTATATTTTACTTTCGGCAAGACACTTGACAGCTTCATACTGTTTGCTCTAAATACCCTTTTTGTCGGTCTCCTGTACCATTGCTTTCTCCCTGTAAGTAGATGCCACTGATCTGGGGTCCAGCAGGTTAACTGGGGACGAGCATAGTGTAAAATGACACTCGGTCATATGTTGTAATTTAGTGTCAGGTTGGTGGTGTCTTACTGCTCAGTGAAACACCTTACATCAGGGTGGAGACTGTTGAATGTTCAAATGTACATTAATATTACTGTAAGATTGATGGGGTCAAGAAAGTTTTCAGGCCATATTAAGCCTTCATGTGACTTACATACCTGAAGAATATTGGATGTGCTTTGAAAACCAAATTTAAAAAATAAAAACTCCCTACAGATCAGAGTCTGATTACCTGGGTTGTAGTAAGTTAGCAAGAACATGTTTTGGTTAAGGGGTGAGGTTAGTGTACAATTTATGGCTCTCAATTCTTGAGCCTCCTGGTATGCTGATGTACAACTGTAGGTGTTATTGCTTACTTTTTTTTTCTTCTTCGACTCTTAGTAGGTGTATCTGGAGTAACTTTATATGCTGTATTACTGCTAGCAGTTTGTTTTGGCTGTAACTGAGGTATATGGTTCCAAACAAATACCAGTGATGAATATTATGTAAATACTGGCCTGCCTTAAAATCTCGTTAGAATATGCCCAGAAATAACTCGCTGATAGTGAAATCCAGGGCTTGCATATCGCCTTCATCTTGTGTCACCAAAATGTCAGTAAGGCTCTGGCTTAGTGCTGAGAGTAAGAGAAGCTTTTAGAGATCTCAAAAACTTGTTTCAGAGCAGAAGTAAATTCCCCCTCTCCCTGCATTGTCAATTTGTAAAAACTTACTCAGTAGTTCTGACAAAAGACAGGAAACCGCTGTCATCCCTTCAGTGGCACTTCATAGCAAGACACTGAAGCGAATGGGGATCTTCTGTGGCCATCCTGTGCATTGCACTGTAAAGGAGCCAGCAATACTCTTCTTTTGCATTTTTCTGAGAAGGAGGAATTTTTGAGTGACTCATGGGTTGAATCAATGACTGTTTCTGTCATGTAGTAGCATTTCAGCAGCGATCAACTTCCAGATAGACTCATGGCTCATTTGAAGCATTCTGTGTATATTTGAAAATTATTTGACTGCAGAAATGAAATAAGGGAGCTGTTGTGGCCATCTCTGTTCACTGGGATGTAGGTCTATATGTATCTCATGGATTTATTTTTTTTAAATATAATTGGAATCGGAGCTTTGATTTGAAAAATATCATTGCATCAATGTTAAGTTTCTTCAAGGGTTTGTAGTGCTAGGCATGCATTTAAACAGTGTCTTTTAAGATTCAAGTTAACTTTCTCTTTTTCAATGGATTTTAATTGTTGTGTTTTTGAAGATTGTACTTGGAAGCATGTGTCTGCCCATACTGTTTAGAAGGAGCTTCACTAAATTACATCTCCTGTGTATTTGAAAAGGGTTGAGGAACACCAAATCGTTTTCTTGTATGGAAGATGCGTATTTTAATAGTTTGTCTCTGCTGTATATTAGGCCCCAGGAAAGGAGAACTGGATATGAACAGCAATTTCATCCAGGTCCATCTCAGACAGATCATGATTCACTGGAATCTAAGCGACCACGTCTTGAACAAGTCTCTGATGCCCATTTTCAGCGTGTCAGTGCAGCTACTGTTTTGCCTTTAGTACATCCTCTGCAGGAAGGGCTGAGGTCTGCGGATATTAAGAAGGTAAAAACATTTGCTGAAAGTGGACCTTCCTGTGTTGCAGCCATCTAATATTTTTGTTTGTTTGGTTGGTTTGTTTGGTAATTTTTTTTTATCTGTTTAAGTTGATTCTGCTATTCCAGAAACTTCATTTTGCACATTATTGCAAACTGTGGTCTTGAGTCAGTGTTACTCTTTTATAAAAAGAACAAGAAGATGCCTCAAGCACATTAAAGAGACTGGAGTTCTGAGTTCCCACTATGCTCTTAAGTTGTTAAAATCTCAGTTGCAGATTTATCATAGCATAGTACGTGGAATATCTCTGCTTTTCAATTGAAAGCTGCTGGCAAACACATGCAGGTCCATTTTTTTCTGTAATGAATGGTCAGAGTATTCCCCTCCACCCCCTCTCCCTTTTTAAGCATTTGAAATGAGTCTGCTTATTTACATAACAGGAATTCTACTTGTCACTGTCTCATTTTGGCTAAATATAGGGCAATCTAGTTTGGCGTGGATATTTTTCTATTGTAGATACTGAATATTGATCAGAGCAATTTGTACAGAGCATGCAAATGGCTCTTAAATGAATATTTAATCCCTTCTCTGGTGCGTGCACACAAGCACACTGACTCGCGCCCCGAAAAGGTGGTGCACGGAGGGTGTGACTTTTGAAGGTGAGCACTCAAATTGCTAAATTCAAATAATTGAAAGAAAAATTTCACTGTATGGAGTCCAAAGCTAATAGGCACCAGATTTTTTTAGAAGTTGATGACTTGCTTTGCCTTCTTTCTACCATTCCTTTTATCATGTGAGTAAATTGTCTGTGAAGTGAAGTAAAACTGAGAGTGTGATTTCTTAGTAGCTTACTGTGTAGCAGAGCAAAGATAAGATCAAAGGGGGCTGGAGAAACCAAGCTAAGGCATGCAGTGTGAATGTGCTTGCCTGTAACTGAATTTTTGTCTGGGAGCTACATGAAGAAAACTATTGTTTTGGTGTAGAGATACAGCCTAATATTATCTAGAGCAGAGGAATTCAGACACTCCACCTCTGTCAGATGGGCTTGAATGAGGGATGTATAACTGAGCTCTATAGCATTTGCCAGCTGGGTAGTCATGGAGCATGATGGTTTGAGGACAAAAACAAAGACAAGGTACAACAGTGCTGATGTTAGAACATAAAGCATGTTGAATTATGTTATTTGGACACAAATGAAAAGGAAAAGACAATAGAATCAAAGCCAAATGAATAGTGACCTGTCCTCCTCTAAGTCATCTCTTCTCTTAAGTCATACTAACTTCAAGAGAGCTAAACATTTATACCCACAACTAACCCCAGATGTCCGTTATCAGGCTGGTTATGGTTGTGTTCAAGAATATCCTCATCAATACACATGCAGAGTACTGAGGATTGGCTTTCAAGTAACCCTCCATTTAAATGTAAAAGCTGCTGTTTACATTTTTTACGTTTACTACCAAGATAGATTTTTTTAAAAGTGTGATGTTTTGATCTTATGTTGATTTCAAGGTAAATACTGACCTGTGTTGTTATTTTTAAAGGTGGACTTTGAAATTACAGTATCATAAAAGGACTGTCAGTTAATTCTGAAATATTTAGAGCATTAATAAGCTGAGTTATTTAATTTAGCTCCTCAAGAGAGATATAGGTAACTGTAAATACTTTTTAGTTCACGCATGCCAGTTTGGTTACTGAATGCTCATTCACCTGTTATCAATGAGACTGATTTCTCTCAATCTTCCCCCCTCTGCATCCTGTCCTCGTGAAAGGACCCAGCTTTTGGAGGAAAGCATGAGGGACCATCTTCTCCAATTTCTGGTCAGCCTTGTGGGGAGGACCAAAATGCTTCACCTTCAAAGCTGTCAAAGGAAGAATTGATACAGAGCATGGACCGCGTAGATCGGGAAATTGCGAAGGTTGAACAGCAAATCCTTAAACTGAAGAAGAAGCAAGTAAGCAGAGCAGCAACTGCTGCTGTTCTCTGTCAGAGAAAAGGGTGTGGAAATACTTTATTTGGTAGTGGTGGTGGTGAATTTTTGGTTATGTGAGCAGATGAACAAGTTAAAAAGGAAAAGTTGTGCGTATGGTTTTGCTGGAACGTTTAAATAGGTTGGATATCACTTAGGTTTAGACATTTTTGAAAATAGCTGAAAGCCACATAAGAACATCAACAGTAGATGGCTTTATATTTTAAACTATTGTTAGATGGCTAGTGAAACAAGGGCAGCCTGACTGTGATTTCAGCTTTAAAGATGACTGCTGGGTGAGGGGAGGCTGTCAGCCTGCGTCTTTTGCAGTCAGCAAGGGGAGAATCCTTTGCACGTGTCTCCAAACCAGTACAGAAATCCCTGGATCATCTGCTTTCACAAAGGCAAGAGATCCTATACCATTTGGAGCTCAGGTCAGCCTTGGAGGAAAGTGTAGTAGGAGAGGTGCAAGTAAACAGAGAGCGCAGAGAAATAAAGGAGGAAGTAACCACTTTTGGTTTTTTTAGTACAATCCTGGCTATGCTTTCTGTTAGAGAACTGCACTTCAGCCATTGGAAGCAAAGGAAATGTTTGCTGGCAGAAGTTGTTGCCTTCCCAGTAGCTCTTGTGGTCAACTAAACCCACCCTACAATCTAGGCGTCTGTTATTCCTTGGCAAAAACAAAGTCCTTGTCTCCTTCTCCTTTTATGACTTTCAAAGATCCAGATAGAAGTAGTGCCAGCTTTTAGGGTTTGTTTGGTTTGTTTTGCTTTGTTTTTCAATGGGAACTCTGTAGGAAATGAAAGTTATGCTTTAGGATTTGCTAACTTGTATCTCCCAGGATAGCAAATAGCTCTCTGGAGAGGTATGTTTTTATGGTCTGGGAGGGCTTAATTCCTTCTGAATTTTAATGACCTGTATAGTGACCTTCAGCAGAAAGCCAAAAAAGGCTGTCATGAAGTACCTGGCTGTGTGTTAGTGATGCTTATCTCTTTGTGTGTTTGTTCACTTTTCCACAAAATCAGCAAGTGCTATGAATAACATCTGTGCAGGTTCATTTGTGCACGTGTAGCATGATTTGACTTAAAAAAAAATGACAAAGCTGCTGTTGTGTGCAGTAATTGAACCTGCTTGTTATGGCATTCTGCAAAAAGTTAGATTTTGAATCTTTATGAAGCAATAAAGCACGTTCTAGCCAGAGCCTGTGTTGTAAGACGGGATGGAACATCAGAAATGGTTGTTGCATGTTTGTGGCAGGCATGGGTGAAGGATATTTACAATTAAAAAATGAAGGTGTCACTGAATCAGATTTATTTGATGTGAAAACAAATCACAGCAGTGTGGTGGCTTGGAAACTGGTACAGGTGGTTTTTTGCTTATTTAGTATCGTAACAATTTTGGACAATCAGTACACGTGGGGTGGTGTATTTCTGCTGGGGGGTACAGTTAAAATGATGTTCTCTGTGGTAGTTAGAAGGTTTCTGTACCTTTTTGAAAAAAGACAGGAGTAATAATTACACTTCAATAGCTACAATGTACAAAGGTGCATTATTTCTTCTGTGAGAAGCAGGCTTGGTGTGTCTGTCCTCCAAAGTTAATATCTTTGTTTACAGTTAAATAGGGATAAATGACAGTGCAACAAGGGCTTTAAATTTCAAGTAGAATCACGTCCGATTTAATGCAGGTGAGACTTGTAAAGCAGTTAATTTGGTTTGCCAATAGTACAAAAAATAGTCTTGCTATCATCCCTGCTGGCACTAAAACCATTTCATTCATTCCTTGTCAGTTGAGAAGAGAAATCACAGGCAGGGCTAACTGTTGATCAGACGCATATTTTATCTCTGGTGACTAATTACTGGTAAGGGTAACGTGGTGTGGATGGCTGATTTTCTTTCTTTCGTCTCTTAGCAACAACTTGAAGAAGAAGCTGCTAAGCCTCCAGAGCCTGAGAGGCCTGTCTCCCCTCCTCCAGTGGAACAGAAACACCGCAGTATCGTCCAGATTATTTACGATGAGAATCGGGTAAGCGTGCTTCCCAGTGCAAGCCTGACCCAACGCACCCAACTTCTTTATCTCTTAATTCATGTCCACGGGGCAATTTTTGCTTCCTGGGTTTTACTGATTTGCCTGCCTCCATTTTAATATCAATTTACTTTTGAAATGAAAGGCACTTGCATGACATTTTTGTTTTCTATCACAAAATCCTCCTTCTATCTTATAAGCAGTCTAGGGAAGCACAGCTGTAGGTCTCATCCCTAGACCTCTGTGTTGAGATAAATCTACACACACACCTGCATCTGTAGATAGATAGATGTGTGTGTGTATAAATGCTTCAGAAATTTATCTTGGGTTCTCTTTTCCTCACGTAAGTACTGACAAGCTTGGTTGAAAACCCAACATTTAAATTAGCTGAAATGCAAATGTTGTAAGATTCTGTGTTTTCTTTTTAAACTCTGACTTGTGGCACTTGGTTTGGATAAATGACCAGCTAGGAAGAAGTAGTGTTTAGGTGAATTGTGAGCTTGTGTTGCAGAAGTTGTGATAAAAGCACAGGAGCTCAGCAATATCACCAGTATCGACAGTAGCAAAGTGCTGTTTTTTACCATGGTAGTTTGACATTAGGGATTTGGATGGTTTTGAAAGTATTGTGATCTTTTGTGGGAGTGCTGTATGTTTGTGTGATTTCCCAGTTTTTATTGTGTAGTTTAGGGGAATAGCTAACTTTTAGTACAGTAGACTATTTTGGAAAATTTTTAGATGGTAAAAAGCTACATCACAGTACTAGGTTTTGTCCCATAGAACTGTGTCCCAAGTGTCCCTGCAGCCTGTTCTCCTTCTCCCAAGTTCTGTCTGGAATTTGATCTATTTACCTAATACATTTGGACAATTATTATATTATAAAAACGGATGTAACTAATTTAGAGCAATAAGTTTCCTTCTGGTTCCAAACCAGTTTTACTCTTTTAAATCTCTTCCATGCTATAATGTAATTAAAAAGTATTAAAATCATACAAACACCGTACAAGACTTCCTCAAGCTCAGTTTGATGATGGGTAGTAGGCAAAACAATGCCAACTTGAAGACGTCTTGGTGGGCTGCTGTGCAACTCTTTCTCTCTTGTCTGGGTAGCTCTTTGTCTGTTATATATACAGGGGGAAATACCAAGCCTTGTGCATTTGTGAATCCATTTAGCACTTGGGTTTGAGGTCTCATAGCAGGAATTGCATGTGCTGCAGAATGGCAGTATGGATGGGGCTTCACACAAACACCACGCTACCCACTGCCTGATTTCAGGAGTCGTCAAAGGTGCCCTAAGCCTGTGCATAGCACACGTTTGGTGTCATTCTGTCTAGGGTTGTACAAGAGGACAGTCCGCTTGGCAGCTTTCAACTTCAAACCATGCAGTTTAGGATAATTACTTCTACTATTCAACTGCTGTTGGCTAGGATTTGGTTGAAGTACTAGAATTCACTTTTCAATGTTTGAGACCAGAGAAAATCGTTCTACCAGGGTAACACTATATTTCCTTCATCTATAATTATTTTGTACTGCTGTGAGTTCCGAAGAATTTCTTGAGTTTGAAATTACATGGAAAGAGGTTAGAACTTAGCAGAATGCTTTCTAGTAACATCTGCTCTATGCATTAGTTTCTCAGATATTTTTCTTTGCAGATGCCTTAGGGCTAGCACACAAACTAGGAGGGGGAAGAAGCAAATTGGAACTAGTGTGTTGGGTCATTTCGGGTAACCTTGTCTGCTGACAAAGGGCTTTGGAAGATTGTACAGGCTTGAAATAAGTCTGTGAAAGGCAACTCTCTTATCCAGAGCTGCCTCCTTTAGCGTCAGAATTATTTTGAGCCCTTGGCTTAGTGTAAGGGAAGGAGGACCTTTGACATACTTCTGTGCATGTGTAATTATTTATTCAATTCAGGTTCTTTTGAACTGCTTTTAGACTCTGTCAGCTTCCAGACACGGGGCTCAGAGTTGTAACTGCACAATCCAGGTACCGGTTTCTTGTTTTGCTGAGGCAACGTTGCAGAAGTAGGTTAAGAAGGATGTAGTATGATGACACAGGGCTTTAGCAGCTCGCATGGTGAAAGAGCTCAGCTACGCTTTTGACATTAACTTCAGATGATTTACTCAGACTCACATGAAAAAATCTTATTTGCAGAAAAAAGCAGAAGAAGCTCACAAAATTTTTGAAGGTCTTGGTCCAAAAGTTGAACTGGTAAGTTGTGGGTTTGGGAGTTGCTTTTGTTTTTTTCCCAGGTTGTTTGGGATTTTGTTTGGTTGGTTTTGGTTTGTTCTTATTCTGTTCCATTTTCTGTGTTGCCAGTGTTGCTTTCATGTCTGTAATTCTGTTGTGGTAAACAAATGTAGTTCTATCTCATGTATAGAAGAAGTATGTGTTTAAATGCACTGGTGAATTGGGGCTTGAATGAACTGATTGGCTGCATAAGTGCAATCTTCTAAAATAAATTTGAATCTATTTGAGAGAACAATTTGAAATAAAAAATACTATCAGATACATAGGTACTTACAATGATCTAACTTGAAGCAATGCCATCTGTGCTTTGTCTTGAGTGTCTCCTAGTTCCTCCAGATTGCTACATCTCTGAGTGCAATGTTGGCAGGATATTAAAATATTGTCAGATATATTGCATATACCTTTAGAATTACTGAGAAGCAGTAAGCAGACCTTTCTAATCCACTATTTCAGCCACTTTACAACCAACCGTCAGACACAAAGGTCTACCATGAGAACATCAAAACGTAAGTGCTTTAACATCTTGTCATTGTGCTCTTCAAGGGGTCCAGACTCAAACTTTACCTCAAATATTTTGATTTTTATCATTTCCAAATAGGATGCCTGTACTTCAACCGTATTTAAAAGCCTCCAGTCTAGGTAACTTTTACAATTTCTTTGCTGTGGAATAGTGCTGCAAGAAATGAGTTATATATACTGAAGGCAAAGGGAAAAAGTCACTTTTTGTCACAACTGAAGGATAGAAACAAATCCTAACATTTCTTTCTACGTTGGTAACGCTTCCATTTTTCAAAGCTTAAAATACCAGATTTGACCTAGATACGCCCAGTCAACTCTTCCTGAATGCACTGTTCAGAGAAGTGTTGGAAAAGTTAACTCTGCCAATAAATGGTAGAAGGAGCCCTGATTTTTTTGTTGTTGTTATTATCTATGTATTTACTCCCTTAACCATATCTTCATTCTGTGTCCTGGGCTGCGAGCAGAGCTGCTGCGTGCTACGCTTAATTGGTATTTAGGGCAAAGCCAGTTTGAGTGATTTGAAGGAAACTGGTTGCCTTCTCTGCAAGAAACATGGATTTTGAGGAAGATTAATTTTTTGATTCTTTTAAAAGATAGAACTTTTTTCTCAAATTTGTATGAGCTAGCTATTTTAGTGCACTGAGGCAAATATTTTTTAAAATGGAAATGAAGTTTTAATAAATTTAAAATGTATTTAAGCTTATTTGTATTCAAATACAAATGTCTGTTGAGTTGGTTATGATTCCTCTGAATGTCTCAGGGCTGCGAGGATAACGGTGGTCTCATTTCTCTACAGAAAGTCATTCATGTAGTAGAACAAAATCTCACTTTCTCTGTGTCTCTGTCAAACCCATATTGATTTCCTTCTGTAGCAATGTGTTAAAATACCAAGGTAGTGATCATTCTGTTGCAACAAAAATCAGCTTATTTTCAAAATATGCATTGCTACTGGTCTTTGGTGAAAATAATTGAGAATTGTAACTGCCACAGAAGTCCATATTTCTTACCAGACCTCTTTGAATGAAGACAAGCAGAGTGAGTTATGTGCATATTACCAAGTGCTATAACCTTTACTGCTATTTCATGACATCTTAAGTACATGAAAAATCCTACAGATGGCTCTCTTAAATACAGTACTTTTGCTCTACTTCTTCAAACATCGCTGTAGAGCAGTTCCAAACTACTTACTTTTTGAGTAAGACATCGTTAAACTCTAGGATTGAATTACAAAGATAATTTTGTTTTCCCAAGTATATCTTAAGCTAAATCTACTCATTTTAGCATGCTCTCTCCCTTGAGGTAAAGGAGAGCACCTTGCTTGGAATTGGATGACCTTGGACTTAGTTTTGTGTCTTAGTTGCTTACTCCAGCCATCTTCTCTCTGATGGAATACAGTATTAGTAAGATGATTGTTTCATCAGGGGTTTTTCCTCTTTTTTTTTTTTTCTACCCCTAAAGATATTTTTCTTCATAATGATCTGGTGTCTAGAATCTGCATGGGCTTTGAGTAAAAGTGCTTGATTCTTACATAGCTCAGTTTATCTTTCAATTTTGTTTTCCAGAAACCAGGTGATGAGGAAAAAGCTAATATTATTCTTTAAGAGAAGAAACCATGCAAGAAAACAACGGGTAATAATTCTGTGGTTTTGTAAAAACAGCACGTGGTTGGGTTCCTGCCTGGATCTGTGACTTGCATTCCCAAATGGGACATGTAAATCCCATTGATTAGAAAACTAAGATCTTTAGCTAAAACTCTGTTGATTTATTTGGAAAGTAAACTGCAGGTTTACAAGGGGGGATTGTTGGTTATTTGACTGAAATCCATCAGATTGCAGTCAGATCATTTCTCCTTACAATAAGGAGAAAGTTGGTTGTTTTTGTTTTTTTTTCTCCTTTAATGAATGGAAGAGACCCATCTTCAGAAGGAAAAGCCAGTAGAGCAGGAAAAATATGTTATGGGTACTGATTACTAAGTGTACTTGTGTTTAGTTTTTACTTTTGGGATATTAACAGGAACAGAAAATCTGTCAACGTTATGATCAGCTGATGGAGGCATGGGAGAAGAAAGTTGACAGGATAGAAAACAACCCACGCAGGAAAGCCAAGGAGAGCAAAACAAGGGAGTACTATGAGAAACAGTTTCCAGAAATCCGGAAGCAAAGAGAACAGCAGGAGCGATTCCAGAGGTATGACCGTAGATGGGAAAAGTCTGTTCCTTTCCTATCCCCAACTATAGGTCTGCAATCCAACCCTGTATTTTCTTCTGAAAGAAGTACAGAGAAGGATGAATTAGCAAAGGCTAGTTATGGTGTCAGGCTTGGTGAGACTGTATGAGTTAAGCTGTTCACATGCACAAAGAGGTTTGTGGAGTTGGTCTTCAGATAATGGGAATGTCAGCTTCATGCGAGCCTGTTCGTTTTGGGCCTAAACCCTAATTTATAGTTAGTGTTTTCAGTCACTGGGTGTCTGTGTTCCTCCTTTCTTTCATGATCCCTATATTCATAAGCCTGCACACTCCAAAATCATTTGACTTCTTCAATTAACAATTTGAGTGATCTTTTGTTGTACTTGCCATGCAATTTTATTCCAGGCATTTTTGCTTTTGAAGTATGCAAGCTGTGACAATTAAGTCATTATTATTTAATTTTAATCTATCAGGCATTTGTTAAATGGAAGCTGTACAAAGAGTTTTAAAAGAAATGAAGTGCAATTCACTTCATCTACAGTACTGCTGGTGGCACTTTAAATTAGAATTAGGTCAAGTTTGATTCAGTTGTGTTCATATCTGTTTATCTAATGTTTGGAATTGATTTAATACACCTTGGAGAGTTCAAGCCCCATAAAGATTTCATCTCATTATCTTTTCTAACGGGCTGTCTAAATCCCTGCACTTCATGCAACATAGGAAAAGCAGAGAGTCTGCAGTCTGTCATGAAGTCTGCGAGGTCTGCCTTTGTGCAATCAGGAAAAGAGGAAAAGAAAGTGAATGGTTAGAACAGAAAGAGAACTATCTATTACAAGCTTTGACTTTAAGGATATATTGCATCTTGGTAACTGCAAACTCCTTGGGAAGGGGCCGTCTCTTTACAGTATATTCTCCAATGTAATGGCACCGTTGTCTGTGGCTGTCCCTTTAATACTTCTGCTGTGTAAACACTGAGGTTTTTGGGTCAGATTTTGTGCAAATTGATTAGTTCAGTAAAATCATGGAGTAAATGAAGATGTTTTGTCTCTCTTATCAGTGACTTTTATCTCTGAAATGCTGTTTAACCTGTGTGCTCTAATATATTATTATGGTGTTCTTAAGTGTAAAGATCAGTAGCTGAAAAATTCTTCCAGATGACAGCACTTTCCATCAGTTCAGAAGTTAAAGATGTTCCTTTGCTGTAATGAATCTCAGTGCTGTTATTAGTAACTTGACCAAATTGATGAAAGGCACTTTTGATGTGTCTCTGTTAAATTTTTGTTTTTTAAAAAAGCTGTCTTTCACAGTGTATCAGTTGTACTAATTAAGATGATTGTTTCTGTGCCACTGATGAACACTTCTCATACCCAGCAGAAGCCCATTACTGTATCTAAAACACCTACTTGCAGTGGAATCAGTGGTAAAACTCCTTTTTTGATGTTGACTCAAGCCTGCTCTTCTTGCTGAGCCTTGAAAATTCACCTGTAAACCCGGGCAGTTGTTGGAAATTGCAGCAGGTGAACAGAGTTCATGCCCTGGTGCTGCTTAAGAAATTTAGTCTGAACTAGCTCCTTCAGGAGACTGGTAACAGTATTTTGAAGAAGAATTTTGAAGTTTGTCATTGATGTGTACAAAATCTGAAAATATAGCTGTTTTCCACTTCACCCTCACCTGGAGAACAAGGCTTATGAGGCCTTATTGAGGCCTGGAGAACAAGGCTCATGAGGATCGATTGAGGGAGTTGGGATTGTTTAGTTTGAGGAAGAGGAGGCTGAGGGGAGACCTCATCCCTCTCTACAACTGCTTGAAAGGGCACTGTAGAGAGATTGGTGCTGGTCTCTTCTCACGGGCAATGAGCGACAAGACAAGAGGGAATGGCTGCAAGCTGCAGCAGGGGAGGGTTAGGCTGGACATGAGGAAAAAATTTTTCACAGAAAGAGTGGTCAGTCAGTGGAATCAGCTGCCCAGGGAGGGGGTGGAGTCACCCTCCCTGACTGTGTTTCAGAGTAGATTAGATGTGGTGTTGAGGGATCTAGTGTAAGGGAGAACTTGTAGAGTAGGGCTGATGGTTGGACTTGATGATCCCAGGGGTCTCTTCCAACCTAAATGATTCTATGATTTTACTTCTGTTTTCCCCTAATTCTAGAGTTGGTCAAAGAGGGGCTGGACTCTCGGCAACTATTGCTAGAAGTGAACATGAGATTTCTGAAATCATTGATGGACTCTCTGAGCAGGAGGTGAGGCTCTTCTCTGTACTTTGCTGTAGAAACACAGCAATTATCTCAATATCCTTTCAGTGGAAGGGAAAGGTCTCTTTCAGAGGGTTTGGGGTTTTTTTGGGCTGGTTGGAGAGAGTTTGTGAGGTTTTACAAATACTTTTCTCTTAAGGGTTATGCTTTCTAATTGTACCTCTCCTAGATTTTTCTCACGTGCCTGTGTTCATTGGGGGCTTGCTACAAGCTAGGTTTTCACAGCTCTAACAAACATATGAAAACTCTTCCTTTCTAAAACCCCAAACCGTGTTGGTTTTTCATGGTTTGGGACGGGCTTTCCTTTAGCTGTAAATAAATGGTCACCAGGTCCTGGGTTAAGTGGACACCAAGTTTCAACCTAACTACGAATGTGTATTGTGGTGGAGCTTTAGAGAGTTGTGTAATTCAGTAACTGGGACCGTTAGTAGCAACTTCTTGTATTCTTTACTTTTTCTTTTATTCTTTGCTTGTAGAATAATGAGAAACAGATGCGTCAGCTCTCCGTCATTCCTCCCATGATGTTCGATGCAGAACAAAGACGAGTGAAGTTCATCAATATGAATGGTCTGATGGAGGATCCCATGAAAGTTTATAAAGACAGACAGTTCATGAACGTCTGGACCGACCACGAGAAAGAGATTTTTAAGGAAAAGTAATGGTCTTTTTTCTCTCTTATTTTTATTATGTTGCAAATGACAGTTAAATACCTAACCCCACAGTAAACATCCCTTAAATAGGGAATGCTGAAGCTTTGGAGCAATAATGCTTGATAATGTCCTTAGTTGGATGAATGAATTGCAAAAGTTTTAGACTTTTCTGCTTATTTTTCTACTGAGAAGTCTCATATGCATTTAGTCCTTAGATAAGAAAGAAATTATCTTCAAAATCCTTCAGTTCTGTGATAAGATTAAAACGAGAAGGGTTGGTAAATGATCCCATTATATCAGATAATTGCTAATTTTAAGTGCTTAGATCTAAATTGGCACAAATTGAAAAGTGGGCTTTTTAGGCAAATTTCAGTTGTGTAAATCAAAGGCTTGCTGATGGAACAGATTGTTTGGAAGACTGCTTTGCTTATTTCATCATGAATTATGTCGTTAAACTTGAATAATTTCTGATTTATAAAAGGTTTGTCCAACATCCCAAGAACTTTGGTCTAATTGCTTCCTACCTGGAACGAAAGGTAAGACCTTTTTTAATATAAGTAGAGCCTAGGGTGGGATCCCTAACTTTCCAAATGTAAGTCATTTATCCCAGCATCATTTTCTCTTCCTGGAAAAAAATTCCAAGTCCAACAAAAGTTACTGCTTTCACAGGATTTTGCAGTGGTTGATCCAGTAACGCAATGAGTGTGTGCAAACTTCTCACACAAAGGTTAGGGAGGTGACACTGTTGATAACAGTAAAGGAAAACAGCACTTCTTTTAGTTTTGAGCTTTCTTTTTGAAGCAGGTAAGCTGCTGTAACTCCCTCACGCTTTAGGAGAGGATGTACTTGTCTCTGCTGAGCCACTGTGTGAGCTCCCGCCTTCCCAGTCCGTGGGATCCTGCTGGTGGCTGGATTAGTCTTTACAACTAGTTTTAGTCTTTGGAACTGGTTTTGCAGAACTGGTCTAAGTAGTAATGGCAAATTAGGAATTCCTCAGACTTAGAGCAGCGTTTTGATTACATACGGCTGTTATGATAAAGAGAAGCTTTCAGAGTTACAAACTGTCTAGTATGGAAGCTGAAGTACCTGAGGGATATTATAAATACATGAGACCTGCATTTAACACTACAGTTTTATGCATAATTATATTGTTATATTTGTGTGTGAATTCACTTCCCTGCTGAGCAAACAAATCTAAGAGAGTTTTATTTTAGTCTAGGGGCTGAATAGCCTCAGTGTTGAGAGAAATTAAATACTACAAATGTATTCCTTATGGCTGTAAAACCTAATTCATTTTTTTTGCCTTTTCCCTTTAGAATGTTCCTGACTGTGTATTATATTATTATTTGACCAAGAAAAATGAGAATTACAAAGCCCTTGTGCGAAGGAATTACGGTAAACGCAGAGGAAGAAACCAGGTATCTTACATTTATTTGTCACTTGAATGTTGTTATGTTATTGTTTCATACTTACTGCTGTCTCCCTGTCTGATACTTGCTTGAGGCCAAGGGGGTATTTAAACTTCTCTACTGCATTTTTGCCCCCTTTTTAAACTTAAGGAACTATGACTTCAAGGGTGTTCTTGGGCTGTTTGCTTGTAGTTCTGGGGAGTATAGTCTTCTGTTGCACATATGTGACTTTTTTTTCCCTGTATGAAAATTCATTTTATTTGAGGAACCCGCTGTAGAGATCAAAGCTAACATTAAATTGAATTTCTAAAGAAATGAGGCTTAGTGTGTGACTTGCAGTGGGGAATATATAACCGCTTATTATGTCAATGTTTGTCAAAAACCAGAAATTAATCATGATCTTCATTTGGTGGTCAGGCTTGAAGTCAAACTGGAACTCAATAGAAAAGAAAGAGACCAATAAAGAGACCAATTAAATGCATGCAAATAAAACAATTCTGCTGATGCTGGAATTGTTCTTCTGGAAGTTCAGGCTGTCTTTGGAGGGGAAAAGAACAGCATATTATGTACAAAAAGCATATAAATGTATTTGCTAGGCTGCCAGGGTTAATGTGGAAAACACAAAAAATAAGGAAATGGGTATTTAGGAAGTATTGAAAATAGAGGAAAAGATAGGTCAGTGACCAGGTTAGGAAAAAATATGAAATAAAGTAGATGAAGAGAGTACCAGGTGTAACAACCAAACCTGTGGGTATTTTGAGGTTTTAACAGCTGGAGACCGATGTGGNNNAAAAAAAAAATCTGAAGAGTTGTGGACTATTTGATTTAGTCATTTCTCAACAGCAATACCAGAAAGAAGATAGCTGAGCCTTCGAGGTATTATGACTGTGCAGTATTGAACTGCAAAATGGCAAATTAAGTAAATATTGCACTTCAGGATATGTAAATCCTCTTTCCTAATAATACAGACTTTCTGACAATCCCAGCAAATGGATTTTTTGATATAAATGAAAACTGCTGCAAACAGCTTCACTTGATAAGTCGATCCTGTTTGCTAGGACCAGTCATCATGGTACGCTTCTGTGATGCTGCTGTGCTTTTAAATCACAGTCTGGTGCTCTGAGAGCAGAGGTCAAGTCATACAAGACTTGTCTGTACCCACCAAATTATGGATTTTTTGGCCTAAGGTTATTTTCATTATGCATGGGATTTAGTTAGAGCTTCTGCATTGACTAATTGTGAACTGCTGTGATGGGAGAAAACACTGGAAATAGCCTGTATTTTGCTAGAACTTCAGTTAGACTTTCTAAGCCTAAGAATGCTTTTAAATGAAAGTGTGTTGTTGTGTGATTAGTGGTGGTGAAGGATTCCAGCTAAATATGGATGTATGGCTGCTACAAAGAAGGCAGAAATAAATGAGTTTTGTCCAAAATGTAGAGAGTGGCTGTGGACACTAAACACATAAAGCTGCTGGTGTGTTTCATATTCCAGTAAGAAATGAGCTTGGTGGGATCACAGGAAGTACATGTGTTGAGCAGTGTCTTTGCCATGTGCTGTTCTTCTGGAGCTCTCCTAAGAGCCGAGGAGCCAAATCTGGCTCAAGCTGTAATGCAATGGAACTGTAAGCTTTGGGATATTCAGAAGATCCTAACTGTGTATGTAACTGTCTTTAATCATAGTTAAACTTTAGAGTATTGGAGATTCTAGAGTGCAGAACTAGGATGGAATTCTCAACCCATAAATTGGTCTGCTTTCCTTGGACAGGGCATATAAGCTCGATAGATTTTAATTACAGCCCGGTACCTAAGGGCATAGAGGTGTGGTCTGTGAGATATGTGGAGGGAAACCCAAGGTGCCCTGACTGACTCTAACTGCTCCTCTGAATACTGATCTGTACTTAAGTCACTGGTTTTTTTTTAATTTTAGGAGAGTTGTAGCTCCTGGTTCCTAGTTGTTGATCCACATGAAGTACTAGAGCAGATGGCTGAACTTTGGGGAGCTGCTGGGCGGTTCACGTGTGCCCTGTGCTAAGGAGGCAGATATGAGTTGGGCTTGACAGCTCTGCAGGATGCAGAGATACACTTGCAAACTCAAGGAGATACACTAAACATTCTAAATGGGGAATTTTCCCATTTCTGGAAGTTTAAATTCAGAAGTGTTGTAGTTACTGTGTTTACTAACGCTGTAGTAAGGAATTACACGGTACCAAAAATCAGATAGGTATTTCTTCCCTTTATTAATGATTTAATTAGCGGCATCTCTAACAGCTAGTAAAAAGAACTTGAGAGTGTTGAACTGCCTTCCTTGCCAGAATTTTTATCTTAGAGTTGCAGATTGCAGTTCATCCCCCTCTCCCTCCCACACCCCAGCTTTGGTTGGAGCTGATATTTTTCATGTCTCGGAGCAACAACCTGAAGCTGCCTTGAAGCTGATGGGCCACCACAAGTCCTGTGAGATTTATGGTGTGCCCATGCCAGAGCAGGTGCTTCAGCTTAAGCTCTTAATGGTTCATATATTTTTGTAAACTAGAAGGCAAGCAAATAGATTATTGCTGTGGAGAAGATATTAATTATGGTAATGATGTTGAAATCCTTCAGAGAATGTTGTGAGTGCAGCTTCACTCAAGTTTCACCGTGGAGGCTTTTACTTTAGAGAAGCTGAATGCTGGGTTAAGGCATTGTGAGATATAAGGCTTAGTGAATTCTGATAGATTTTTGCCTTCAAATAGGCTTAGAAAAGCCTTATTATTTATGCTACCTACACCCTTCCAGAATGCTCACAGAGGGAACTAAACAAGTGTGTTTTAAACCCAGTGTGACTTTTCAAATTAAGAGCAAGTTTGTAGCCCAGTATAGGAGGAACGCGCGGCTCTACGGTGCTTACACATGGATTATGGAGAATTCCTAGAAGTCCTTAATTAAACTCATTGAAGGGAGGTTCACTCCCAGTAAATCTTTTCACTGCAGTCTGGTGGCAGTGGGTGAGGGGGGTGTTTCTGTGCCTGGCTGCCTGCTCAGCACAAGCGTCCGGCGGTGGCCGGAGCCCTGTCCCTTTGCAGCAGGTGGAGGGGACGGGTGATGTGACTAGACAGAAATTCACTGCGCGTCCGTGACGGCCAATCAAGCCCGGGTCGGTGGGGATCACCTCGGGTGACCCTGGCCAGATTAGAAGGTTGCATGTGAGATGGGCAACTCCGCCGCAGGCAGCTTAAGTGGCAGAATGACACCATTTCCTGGAATAAACACGTTGCTGGGTCAGGCGGCCCCCGCGGAAGAGCTGTGTGATGTCGGTGCTGGTGTGGGGTTTGTCCTTTTGAATCGTATCCTGAGCTAAAGCCCGTCCCCTTGCCTGGATAGTAAAAGTTCTAACCAAGAGATGAATGTGCAGGTACGTCGCTGACCGAGGCTTCAACTGTTTGAAGGTTTGTGTTTAACCTGCACTTGACCTATTGATTATGCATGTTCAGCAAATTCTCAGTGAAATGGAGAAGCCTGTTATTTACAAAGTGTGATGTGAAGTTACTCAGGCAAAAACAGAACAGAGGATTTTCAGCAACTGTTTTGTAAACAGATTTTATGCAGGATACAGATGTTGTGTTTTAAATATTTTTCCTCTGAGAAGGAAGTATAAACTCCTTGCCTTTGAGGCCAATCTATTTAGCACAATGGAAATAATTTATCTTAGCAGGTCTCTGACATCTTGCTCGAAGCAAGTTTTTGCATAACCAAGCACTGCCGGCATCGCGAATGCGAATAATTTGCAGCAAGATGATAGGGGTTGGTGTTTGGGTTTTCTGCTCCAGTTCACATTATTAACATGTCAAAAACAAGTCCTTTTTTTTTGGTGACTGTTTCTAGCCTCAGTTTTGTTAGTGAAACAGTGACACCTGCTGCTACAGTTACGGGCAGGTTGGGTCCTCTGTGAGAAAGAAAAGCCTATTTTGAGGAATATTTCAGTGGACAGTAAAGTCCAAGTTCATGAAGTCCTAGAGCAGCAATCCTGTAGGTCTCTCTCCTTGCCTTTCTGTGAACTGCCAGGTGTCTGATGGCTATTTATTTGAAAGGTGGCTTTTAGAGAAGTATTGCATATATTTTGCTTTTTTAACGCTGACTGAGTCAGTGTTTTTCCAGAGTCTCGTGGTGGCTAAGGAACCAGTGTGCTGTGCACACACAGAACTTTTGTGGAGAGCACCCGGGCTTTGCGGCCCTTGAGTGGGTGATGGGTTGCTGGAGGTGGGTTCTTTAAACCATTCAAGCCCCTTCACTGTCAACATCCACAAGTGGGTCCCTCTGTGTGGCCATGTCCAACTCCTCACCCTCTCTTGTGTCTGTAGTTTCTTATGGAAACATTTAGGCAGAATTTAAACAGTATTAATGCATTTTCAATAAACATACAAGAAGTAATATTTTCAGAACCGAGGAAGAGAGTTCTTTCTTCCTCTTCCCTCTCCCCTCACCTTTAACTGGAGTTTGCATGCTATAACCTCACCTGCAGCCTCAGGCTTTCTTTTCTCATTCTCCTTGTATGGAGTCTAACACAGAAAGCTTGGATATTTCTGGGGCCCTCAGAAGATCACCTTGTTACAGACGCTGTTCTGGGTAAATGGACAGTAGGAATTAAGCTCTAGATGCTTGACCTGGGTTCCTGTCCCATCAGGAGAATTAATTCACTTACCATTCTCTTCATGTAAGTGTTCTGGGAGTTTGGGGAGAGGGTAACCCGATTTTATTTACTAGCAGAAAACTATTGTTTGGTATTTTAACCTGGAGAGGAAGGAGTTTGCAGGCGAGCTGTGGACAGAGAAATTCAAGCAGTGTTGGAAAGCAAGATGTTTTGGCTGTCTGCAGATATATCATCGTGGATGGCAAAAAGCAATATTTAGGCTCTTAAATTTATTTAAGGAGGGTTACAACACTAAAACTTCAGGAAATCTTTTCTGTAGCCACATTTGGTAGATCTTTCCTAATGCTTGGGGTTTTTTTCTGTATAAGCATGTCATTTTTTTAGCGCTTTCTTAAAACATCACAGGATGTTTGGCTTGTCTAATGTTAGGCCACCTCTAACAGCGAAGTCAGACAGGGGATGCTGAAGCTACTTTATCTTTTTTTTTCTGTGAGATAAGGAATAAAAAGAAAATGCTACAAATCTTTCTTACTTTTTTAGTTTGTTTATTTTTGTCTTTATTTATTAGCAGCTGTAGGGGACCGTTCCGTTAATTCTGTGTGATCACATTCAGTAACAGAAATTTCTTCCATTAATTCCTTTCTGAAGCAGATTGTATTTTCTGGAAAGTTTAAATCAGATTGATGTGCTTTCTGAAATGAGATACCCTTGCAGATGGTAGTCATGTGGATTACTTTGAAAGATAAGGAGCGAGAATCTCCTAACAGACAACGCATAAATAGTGTTTTGTGCAGTTCTCCTTGGTATAATTATGGGCAATGGTAATTACTTTGTCATTTGTCAGTGCTTATGTGCATGTAAAACTATAATTTCAATAAAGACTATAGTTTAATTAATAAATAAATACTTTCAGGCTATAATTTTTCTTTCGTAAGCTGACTGGAAACACAAGTCTGGAATTCCTGGCCCAATTTTTCAAACAATTGCATTTCTTGGTTACCAATGAAGATGGCTTGGAGTTGGTCATAGTGTTTGTGCTCTGAGATCTGCTGCTGCCAAGACACGAGCTCTCAGGTTTCGCTATTTTAAAACGGACAATGTTAAAAATAAAAGCTGGGAGGAGCAGCCCCGTTACTACACGAGCTGTTGGCCAGGGCTCTCCAAGCACCTCTAAAGCGTAGCTGTTGGCTTTTAGTGACCTACAACAGCACGTGGATTTGTCAACAGGTGTATGTGGACGTTATCACCCCTGTGCTCACGCTGCAGAAGCAGCCTCTGCCCCCATGGCGTTTTATAAGAGAAAATGCCACATCTGAAGGGGGCAGCTGAGCAGCAGAAACAGGAGAGAAAATACACTGAGAGGTTCTGGGGAGGTGCAGCTGATAACGTAGAAGCTGCACATTCTGCAGCAAAGGAGACTTCTGAAGTCTGGCAGATCATGCTTAGAACATCCCGTTCATTGTAATATCAGGGTGCAGATAGGTGTTACTGGTTTTGGCAGAGGCCTTCTAATGTTATGTGTACTGGTGTGCAGTGACTGTAACTTAATGTTATCCAGTGGGAGGTAAGAGAGCATCAGTGTTTCTGCTGCTGTGAGTACAAGTTGCTGCACTTTGTCTGGCCAGGTCACTGTAATGTGTAAATCCCATTTCATTTCAGCAACAAATTACTCGTCCTTCTCAAGAAGAAAAGGTAGAAGAAAAGGTAGAAGAGGAAAAAGCAGAAAAAGCAGAGAAAAAAGAGGAGGAAAAGAAAGATGAGGAGGAGAAGGATGAGAAGGAGGAATCTAAGTAAGTATATGTACTGAAAATGCATTAATTCACTTCAGATTGCGGTTTTCTGCAAACCAGGACTTGTGTTAGTCTGACAGTGAAATCTGGATTGAAAACCCTTCTTGGTTATGGTACTTTTTGTGTTTTAAATATTTTTTTGGTCATACAGATTTCTGTGTCTTTGCTGAGTTCATCAGACTGATGGGAAAAGACATGGGATTATTCCTTTGGTCATGTAGTCATTTTCATATCTTGTTGGTTTGGGTTTTTTTTTTCCTATGTTCTATCACAGTGCTTGTGTTTTCTTTGACACTGATAATATCATGTATCTATGATATTCTCCAAGAGCTCGAAATTGCAGGCAGGAGGTGAATTCTGTTCCTCCTTAAGGCACCTTTTGGGCTTGTGGAGTTTTGTGGTTTGGGTTTGTTGTTTTGTTTTGTTTTTTTCTAAATCCCTATTCAGGGATATCTGCCCAGATTGACTGCCTGAATGTGACTGAATTATTTTAACTATTCCCAGAGAGAATACCAAAGAAAAGGACAAAACTGAAACTGCACCAGAGGAACCGGAGGAGAGGGAGCAGGCCACTCCTAGGGGCCGAAAAACCGCCAATAGCCAAGGTCGCCGTAAGGGCAGAATCACCAGATCAATGACAAACGAAGCTGCACAAGCGAACGCTGCTGCAGCTGCAGCCACTGAAGAGCCACCACCACCTCTTCCACCCCCTCCAGAACCTTGTGAGTAGCGTTTAGAAGGACACTCAGGGACCCATCTGGCCATCAGGCTCTTCCCTGACATAAGGCTGTTTTCTGGCACACAGTGCACACTTTCTTTTTAGCATTATGGCTTTGTCCTTAGGCCTGCTTATCATTCTGTGTGCGTGGTCCTGTTAAACTTCACCAGTGTACCTTCAGGAGCAGTATATATCTAATCAGAAGCCTGTTAGAACCACGTGGGGTGAGGGGAAAGGCAGTTCAGCCTTTCGGTGAGAACTACTTTTTCTCTCTTTGCGGAGTTAACGATGGCTCCATAGAGATCCAAATTCCTTGGACAGGGATTGACTTAACGGGCTGTAGCTCACACAGGTGGTTGTTATAAAGGAAGGCCTGACACTTGAGTGCTTTAGGGAGTTTTATAATTTGAAATAGATCCTAGCCAGTTGTTTTGTTGTTGTTGTTTCTGCATTAAATGGCAAGAGAAATAAAACGTTGCTTTCTTGGTGTGTATGGTTACCAAAGGCAATGCATTTCTGAAAAGGCTGACAGAATTTGTGCTCGTGCAGAAATACCAGCAAATAGAACACCTCTGGCTGGTAAATAATTATCCAGGGTGGCGGGGCAGGGTTTGTTTTCTTTCCCTTGCAGTGCTCTGCTGTGAATTTGGTCACCTTCAACTGGGTGCTGCTGTTCTAGAATTTGTAATCTCTTTTGTTGCTGAAATATTCAGCATTTCCTAAAGAACAGAGTAAGTGGGCAAATTAGTTCTCGTTTTAACTGTACACATCAGAGTATGATAGATGTTCTTGCTCAGTTGTTACAATAGGGTTTTGTCAGCAGGAGGACTAAGGCATTTAGTGGTCCTCAGTTTTTGTTGGTTGTTTTGTTGGCTTTTTTTAAAAACCATTTTTGCAGGGCTTTCTGGAAAATCCAAAATAGCTTTTCAGTGGATCAGTGCTTTCTAGCGTCCTACTTCTATTGCTTAATGAAAGCTGTTGAAGCATCTGTGTTGCATGTTATGTGCAATGGCCTATTTTATGAAAGGGAAATGGAAGTTGCAGTTTATGCCATTCCAAAATCTAAACTGAACGATACCATGAATCATCAGAGTTGGAAGGGACCTCTAGAGATCATCTACCTAGTCCAACACCCCTGCTAAAGCAGGATAGCTTAGAGCACGTTACTCAGGACTGTAAATAGCAAATCCAGGAAATGAATGAAAAGGATTTTACATTGAATCACACGTAGTTTCCTGCTTGGTTTTACTTACTGTCTGGGAGTTTTCTTGTTTTCTTTTATTTTCCTCTGTTTGTCCAGTAGGAGACTCGGTGAATACAAGAATAAAAGTTTTCTTGATACCCACTAATTGATAAATAACCATTTCAATCCTCCCCACAGCAGTCAGTGAAATAAGATGGAGCTAGCTTATAGCATGTTGGGTTGCTGCTTTTAGTAGTTGATGGTAATTATTGTCAGCTTAGACATATTTACCATTAAAATTTTATTTCAGTTACTTACAAGTTGTGCTTGCCAGATATTAACCACAGTTTTGTGGGCAGAATAGTCTTGAACAGTTTGCTGGGACTGTGGTGGTTCCTACTGACTCTGTAACTTGGTTTAATGGGGAGTACGTTCCACTCCTGAGCGGTTTTCCCAAATGACTTGAACAAGCCTTAACCTAAATAGATGCGGTGACTATGGGATGCATGATTGGTGCTGTAACAGTGAATCCTGACCTGATCAGTGTCCTTGTTTCTCTTTCAGCTTCTGCAGAGCCTGTGGAGACGTCCCGCTGGACAGAAGAAGAAATGGAAGTTGCTAAGAAAGGTAAACCTTTAGAAGCTTTTAACTCCTGATTACTGTTATTTACAAAATGATTGTAATTTACTGAATATGAGTGCTGTGATTTTTTTGCAGCGCTACACTAATTTCAGATTTGCTGTTGGTTTGGTTTTGTGGGTGGTTTGGTTTTTGTTGGGGTTTTGTGTTTTGTTTTTTTTTTTGTTTAAAGAAACATTTTTAACAGACAAAATCAGATTTTTGAGACTCATGTTGACTTTTCATATGGGCTACTCAGAACTGTTTGATGTTGTGCTTGGTCCACAAAAGTTTGTGAAACAGCTGTGAAGGGGTGTGTCAGATGTAAATTTTCCAACTAATGTATTTATGAGTTAGAAAAATTCCTTTTGTATAAAACAATCTGTTCACAGAGAAGGTAATCAAGCTTATAACTTGTCTAGTCAGTTTGCAGATACCGTCACCTGCAGGTCTTATGCATAAAATCTGTATTTTAGTAGAGGTGTTACACACTAGCAGCAGCAAAGAGTGATCTTTGAAGGCTTCATAAGCAGACATTCGGGGTGATGTAGCTTTTTTTCACACCCCGTAAGTGTGATACAAATACACTGTCGTAATGAGCCTCCTCTTAAGGACGTTGGTACCTCTGTATCTCACCTTCCCAGAGATGTTGTTTCATTTATTTGGGTTTGGGTAGTTGAATCATTTGTCATAGTAGATATTGGTTCTTTTTTGTTTAAACAGGCCTAGTGGAGCATGGCCGAAACTGGGCAGCAATTGCCAAAATGGTTGGGACGAAAAGTGAAGCTCAGTGTAAGAACTTCTACTTCAACTATAAAAGGAGACACAATCTTGACAGCCTCCTGCAGCAGCACAAGCAGAAGGTAAGTGCAGTGGGCACTGAATATTTTGCAGGGGGAAACTTGGCATCATTCTTGAAGCCATTCATCACGGTTCACTAAGGCTTTTTTCCAGTCACCATTTGTTTCTTTTTCCACTTGTTTTTGTGTTGTGACATAAATCTAGAAAAGGCAGCTGATGCTCACTGACCTCTGATACTCATCAGTTCTTGCTTTAAATGCAATAGAAATTACTCTCTCTGAACACTCAGCCCAAAGAATTCCTTAGTGCTCTGAAAACCATCTTCCTTATCAGTAGACCAACAACTATAGAAGTTCAGGTCATCACTGTAGAAGAGTTACCTTGAAACACAGTAAGCAGTAACCTTGCAAAACAGAGCAAGAGAGTTGGTAGAAGACCAAGAAATGAAAGATTTTGGGGCATTTAAAGTAGAACCCTGAGTTTTGGAATCCTCCAAACTGTGCTGTTATCCTAGTCTTCTTTCACTGGAGTGAAGAGCCATCACTGTCTGTGTTTGCTGCCGTTGTTCTATTGTCCCCCAAACATATTTTGACACAGTGGGTTCTTCCCAAACTTACTTCTCATCAGAGCAGCAAAAGCTGGCCTGGAGTTGAAAGAGTGTGTGCCTGTGTGAATGGTTCAGTGCTACATGGGTATTCTCTGCCTTGCATTTCACCCTTGGATTGATAAATGGGAATGCATGTAAAAGGCAATAATACTTGCAAATTTTCGGTACAATGTGGGTTCCGTGTCTTTATTAGTCTTCACGAAGGCCCCGTGAGGAGCGAGATGTATCACAGTGTGAGAGCGTAGCTTCGACTGTGTCAGCTCAGGAGGATGAAGATATTGAAGCATCTAATGAAGAAGAGAATCCAGAAGACAGTGAAGGTAAGTTTTCTGGGATGGAAACTTATGTATTTAGAGAAAAGGGCCTATGTTTTGTACCAGTTACATGCTCAGAAAGCTGTATTCCGGAATACTCAAGTAATATGTTTCAGTTAGATTGTAGCATTTATAGTATTGAGCAGCCTTAAAATGTTACTCCTTAGAGATACTTTGTGCTGTCTTGTAGAAGATGGTGAAAAAAATTGCATGTGTTGAAACAAGTTGAGTCAAAGACGGGTACCCTCTGCTAGTTGGTAGTCACAGTAAAGCTTCAGACAGGCAGATAGAAATGTGGGGTTTTTTTTAAATGGGTTGGTTGCAGCTGCTGGTAGTGGTAGGCACTCAGCATCAGTCAGTCCTGGCCAGTCTTTTGTGGAGCTATAAGCAATGGAATTAATGAATGTTGAATCAGAGATTGTGGCTAAGTGTCGGGGATTTGGGGATTTTGTTGAGGTTTTTGGTTGGTGGTGGTTTTTATTTTTAAGCTGCTCTGTGTGTGTAACCCAGCAAATTGTCCGTTCCTGTAATAGGTCAAAAATAATTACTTGGGGTATCAGATGGGTCAGTTAAAATTGATGGATCCTTATTTCATCTATTTGTTGAACAAACATCTTTAAAATACTGATGTAGCTCCAATGAGCGAAGATAAGACTTGAATCAGTCTGTTTTAGATGTTGCCATAGTTTTTCATAAGTGTTTTTATTTATCTAAGAGCTATTTATAATATAATGGAGTTCATGAACTAGGCTAAAAAGGGAAGGAAGGTTCTTTGCTGGAACAATCAGTACCCTTCGTTCATTGGTATCCAGTTCTTGGTGCTGTTTACACCTTTCCCAGAGCAAAGAAGACATTTTCAGTAGAACAATGGGGTAAAGGAAGTAAATGAGAACTGTTAACTTACAGCAAGAACTGCAAGTCAGCACATCTATAAAATGTGACTGATTTCAATGTAAAATTGGAGTTTTGCCACTTCTGCCAGTGATTCGTAATTCTGTAATTCCAGTCTCCCTCCTTAACCTGTATCTGCTGATTTTTGGTCACTCTCCCTTTGTGAGTCAATTCTTCAGGGGAATTGTCTTGTGGTGTTTTGGGACAGCAGACATAAATTTGATTATTCTAAAGAAGCAGTTCATCAAAGCTGAGTTAATTTCATTAATGTTGAATCTTTATGTCAAAGTTTGTTTTTTTTGCTTTCCCCCCAGGTGCTGAAAATAGTTCTGATACAGAAAGTGCTCCATCTCCAACTCCAGCAGAACCTGCTAAACCAAGTGAAGAGACTCCATCTGAGAGTGCTGCTTCGAAGGTAACCACTGAGGCAACAGCAGAGCAGGAACCAACTATCAAACCTGCAGCCAGCACGTCTCCCTCCTTAACAGCCCCAAGTGTATCAACAGCTGAAAGTCAGAACCCTGAGCCACAGGTTAAAGAAGAAATTAATAATGAGGCAGAAGAGCCCATGGAAGTTGACAATAGAAACCATCCAGTTGAAGCTAAGCCTGTGATTACTCTCCCAGTCCATACCAAAGTAGAACCCGTAGAGACTGAAATGAGGCTACCGGAAAACATTCAAGTAAAAATAGAGAGTGATACCAAAGACAGAGAGATGGAGAAACCCAAGGAGAAGTCAGAACCTGAGGAAATGGACTATAGTCTGTCACAACAAGTTAATACAGCAAGACAAGAATCCCATTCAGACAATGACTCCAGTGCCACCTGTAGTGCTGATGAGGAGGTTGATGGAGAACCTGACAGACAGGGGTGAGTTTGATTGTTTCACGTTCAAATATTGCCATCTTTAAGAAGTTGTTTAAGCAGTGGTTTTGCTTCATGGTAATTGGTGACATTGTTGTTACAAGTTTCTACTTAGGGAAGGAATTTCTAAAGAGTCTTTGCTAGAAGTGCATTAGAGGGAAATGTTGATGTAAAATTTTGATGAAAAGCCAAAAGAAGGGTCTTCTAAGGCAGGGGTGAGGCAAAAGTCCTTCGTGGTAAACTGATGAGGTGTAGGTATCAGACTAACACAAGTACCTGACAAGCAAGAGAATGAATGAAGTCAAGCTATCTGGGATCTGTTCAGAGAATGGGAATTGTGTTAAATAAATGGGGGAGTGTCCTGAGAAATGGGTGTCCCCTTTCTCCAGAGCGTACAGTGTCCTCACACAAACACTAGTTCCTGGGGGCTTGGCCTTAAAGACTGGATAAACCATATGTATGTTTTGGAGCCCTACATACTCACTGCTGCATGTCTTTGGAACAATTCTGTGGGTTTTGGAGGTGGATGACACCACTGATGATTCGTGTTGGAAGTCTTTTTCAGTGTTGTGCAGGTGTAATTCCTGTGTAACCGTAGCACAGCACCAGAGCCAATGCCCTCTCCCTCCCAGTGGTCTTAATTTACACACACTACCAAGGATAGATGTTAAATGTCAAAAGTATCCGGTATCGTTGTTCTGCATGTGCTCTTTGGAAGAGTGCAGTTGATGGTGTTTCTTGCCTCTTCAGACATCATCTTTCCACTTCACAAATGTATTAGCCCTCCATGTGAAAGTAGTCCCTGGCAAGCCCTACTGCTTATTTATTTCCTGGAGACTCTATAATGTTTCATATGGTTTTTTCAAAGCATTCTTTACAAAGAAGGTAGCAGTCCTGCAGTACTGTGCATATAGAGACAGCATGCATAAATTTATGGTACTGGAGGTTCTGAACACTACTTCTGTGTATAATAAAAATAGGCAGCATCTGTTGCCTGTTCTACCAGATGTGCTGTGGGACAAAACACAACATGATTCTGATTTTCCAGCTATTTGTCCAGTGAGTTAAATGTGTTAAGTGTTTTGAAACTGAGAAGCATACTTTTGCCTGTAAATTTTTTTAAGATGTTTAATTGTGGTCATTTTGGTGATATTTTTCCCTTCTTCCTGCCTCTTTTTCTAGTATCTTCAGCAGGGAGTCAAAGCCTTCACTGTTAAATCCCACTGGATCAATACTGGTATCATCCACAATAAAGCAAGGGCAGATGGACCTGCAACAACTTCACCACCGAGCTGCCGTCATACCACCAATGGTATGGAATGTTTTAAGTGATGTTTGAAGGAATATCTGCTGTCCTTAATATAGTTGCAACACTTAAGTGGCAAGAAGTCGTGAAACAGATGAAGAAATGTGTCATTTGCTTTGTTATCATAACACTTCTGAGGGGTTTAGTCCAAACAAATACACAAGTAATAGCTTAAAAGCAAGCGTGGACCATTTGAAACATCCATACGTAGAGTATAGTCACTGCAGTGGAGTCACTGAGCAAAATACTGTAGTAAGTACCTGGTGTGAGGGTGCCTGATGTTAATGCCTTCTCCTCCTGGTAGGTTTCTTGCAGTCCCTGCACTGTTCCTGTTGGGACACCAGTGAGTGGTTATGCGCTCTACCAACGGCACATTAAAGCAATGCACGAGTCAGCGCTGCTGGAGGAGCAACGCCAGAGGCAAGAGCAGCTGGATATGGAGTATCGAAGCGCTGTAAGCCCTTGTGGCACTTCCAAGAGCCCCAGTGTTGAGTGGGAAGGTAGGCTTTCACCTCTGTCACGGAAATAACCCTGAATTTTGTGTCCAGCCTGCAAATTAGAAACAGCTTAGAGGAAGATGGTGGGGGGTTTGTGCAAGAAAAGCATATCCTATGGGAAGCCCAGTTCTGTACTGAGTGTGTAACTTCAACTTTTTGTACTAGAAAAGGAGTAGGTCCACAAACAGTACTTTGTAAGAGGGAAGTTAACTGAGTGAGGTGGATGTGCTGAACATGACAATGTTAGAGAGAGCATCACAGTTGCATGATTTTGCATTTTTAGATTTTATATTGTGTGTTGTTTCTGTTGTCTGTGCAGTATTAGCAACATGAAGTATCACCTTCTAGGAAACTTGCATACTCTGTATTTAATATGCACAACAATTTTAAATTAAAATATGAAAATGCTTCACCTTAATTACTTTTACCTAAGTAAAATGAAAGAAACAGCCGTTTGGTTTTTTGCCTGTTCAAGTAGGGAGAAGGGAGCTTGTAGATATGTGGAGGGAAGGGTAAGTCTGTGGTTTTTGGAAGTTGCTTCTTCAGGTGGAAAGTCTGGGGTTGCTTAGAAGTAGTGTTTAACTGAAATACTGCCTGAATAACTCCTGGCTTCGGCAGTACGGTATTATGAAGTGTGGGAAACTTCTGAGGTGAAGTCTGTGCCAGCAAAAATCAAGGTGGTTATTGAGGGAAGGATAACATGGTTACTGTAAATGGGTTCTGCAAGCCTGGACACTTTAATCTGAAGACTAAAAGAGGCTGAGATGTCATCAGATCACCACTGCAGCTGCTTCCTAAGACACACTGTGCAGATGAAGCTTTTCACCCACTGCTGAGAGCAGCAGAGACTCCACGGAGTCTTTAAAGCCTTGCATTGCATCTGTTAGAGCACTGCTGTGTCATGGGGCATCTTGTCAAACTAAAGGGCCTGTTGTTGAAGGCTTATGACAA
The DNA here is from genome assembly GCA_013400555.1 of Jacana jacana. Classification (NCBI taxonomy): domain Eukaryota; kingdom Metazoa; phylum Chordata; class Aves; order Charadriiformes; family Jacanidae; genus Jacana; species Jacana jacana. The sequence goes on from VZTM01014691.1 coordinate 266,670, forward strand.
ACTAAACAATAATTTACCTTGAAATGAAATGGTGAGGATCCTTTAGCAAGCTGTTATGGGGTGACCAGTACCATCTTTCTTTGAATACAAAGGTTAAAGATGTAATTTCACAGCTGCAGTAGGCTTGTTCTGGCCTGTAATTTTGAGTACTTAAATTGTCCATTGCTGAGGGGAAGGAATTTCTGAAGTTCTGGTACTGAATTTTTAATTTCCTAAAGTCAGTGAAAATGTACTTTCCCTTTAAACACCATTGATGGGGTGATATTGGTGTTTGAAATTGGATTTGTAGTTTCTCTGGGCAAGCAAACGAGTAAAATGGGATTATCAGGCTGAACTTCCATGTAAACCTGGCTGATGCACAGGATTTGGAATCTTCAAGTCTTTCTCAATAGTAGAGCTTTCAGCTAAAAGCCTTAAAGGATCCAGATACTGTTTTTCACATACAGAAAGTATGAGAAAGCTTTGGATATAGAAGTATAGACATAGGACATAATACATTAAGCTGTACCTTAGTACTACTTCTTAATTGAGGCATTTGTACCTGATGAGAACATCTGACATTGGAATAGGCCCTTTGTTAAAATTGTGCTGTAAGATGGACTTCTTGACTTTAATTTCTAATGCAGAGTTCTTCTCTTGCTGGTAACTTTAACCTTCACAGGAAAACCAGTGGCCTATATGCCATACGCTGAGGTCAAGCGAGCGATAGAGCAGGAGGCACAAGTGCAGAACACGGCAACCAGGTCAGCATCACCCTACAGGCTGTCCCCAAGAGAAGTCAATAAAGCCTCTCCCCAGCCCGACATGAACGCAGCTCGCTATAGTGTCCCCCCAGGTGAGTGTTTTGGTAGGGATCGTAGCGCTACGTATTACTCTCAAATCACTTTGGGAATTAACAAATTCACAAAATTAGCCAAGAAGAAAATAGATTCTTTTCTGTGTCTGCATGTCAATAGGTGCTTGGTATGTTTCTAACTCCAGTGAGGTTGTGCTTTTGTTCTTTATTGCTGCAGCAGCTGCACAACATGTATTTTAGTAAGTGAATAGGATGATCTGAAAAGTGTTAGAACAGCATAGGGACAAAGTCACTGAGAGTTTTTCAGCTTAATAGAGATACCATCACATTTGTGGGTGGCCTTTCTTAGGAAGGGAAGAGTTGAGGAGAAGAGAAAGCTGCTATCTTTGGCATTCGTTTCTGACTGTAATTGCTTAATATTGTGGTCTGAATGTTTTATCAAACTGCTAAATAATAGGCAAATCTTAATTCAAACTTGGATTATTGCTTTTTCCTCCAGAATGTGATGTCATGCTAAGACAAAATCAGGGAAACTTAGATTATGCTTGACTCGGTTGCGTTCTGTTTAATGAATAAGAACTTTCTTTAAAAACAGGAAAATAACAAAAAACTGGAATGTACCTGGGGCTGGTATTTGTAAAAGCTTAGTTTTCAGAGTCTGCAGTTCTACAGTGCAGCTTTTACTACTTCTTTTTGAACTTTGCTGCGAGGTTAGATGTTCTCCATTCCGTTTCTCTGCACAACATACGCTTGGACATAGGGAGTTTCAGAGCTGTAAATACAGTTAGAGAGCTTTTGGGTACCGTGAGACCACTCTCATCAGAAACGCTCCGGTGAACTCTGCTATTTCTTGTTCTTCTTGTCTCTCTTACAACTCATAGAGCTGAAACAGACTGTAATGTTTAATGAACAACTTTTCCCCCAAGTTCTCCAGCCAGCACCTCACCAAGTAATAACCAATATACCCGAAGGAGTCCGCCTTCCAACAACCAGGCCCACCAGACCACCGCCACCGCTCATTCCATCCTCCAAAACAAGCGTGCCATCAGAAAAGCCTTCCTTCATCATGGGAGGCTCAATCTCACAAGTAAGAGAATTACTCTTTGCAAATCTGCCTTTACATTATTTATTTTGCCCTTTGGCCAACCTTCAACATCTTGTTCTCGTTTAAATGTTCACAGTGTTAACACTTTTGAGACCTTATACATGCCACCTCTAAAACTCCAAGAATTACAGGTGCCTTAGACAATAGAACACATTGCAGTGATTTATGTTTAGGAGCATGGTTAAGGATGTCCAGCTTAGGTGGACAGTGTGAACTGCCATCTCCAAACTGTGACACTACACCCCTGGTCTTTGGTACTTTGGATGTACTGCAGCATTTTGAGACAGGATCATAGTGCTACTAGCATTCCCCTTTAATCGTGGATATGAATCTTTGTTCCAGAAACAAGAATTAACATATAATATATTTGTTGTTTCAGGGAACACCTGGCACTTACTTAACATCCCATAGTCAAGCTTCCTACACCCAAGAAACGGCAAAGCCATCAGTGGGTTCTATCTCCCTTGGGCTGCCAAGGCAGCAGGAGTCAGCCAAATCTGGTAAGAAAAGAAAAGCTGATGTGTGGGTTATATAGGCTATTTAATGACTCTTAATTAAAGTAAAAAACCAACAACCTTTTTCTTCTTCTGAATAGCTTCTCTGCCCTATATCAAACAAGAAGAATTCTCTCCCAGAAGTCAGAATTCCCAGCCTGAGGGACTCCTGGTCAGGGCACAACATGAAAGTGTGGTTCGAGGTAAAGAAAGTCATACAGGTTGAGAGAGTTTGTCAGAGCCTGAGAAAACTGAGAGAGTTAACTTCCAGAGCTCAAACTGCTGAAGTGTTATTTTTAAGTATTCTGTGATCAATCTGCTCCCTATTTTCCGAGGTGTGTGTATTTGTAGCCAGCTCCTCCTGTCTGCATGGCTCATTTAAATACATTTCTTTCAAGGCCCAGCAATGTCAAAATTCAGTTCTTCACCAGAGCATGCGCAGAGCAATACATGTGAAACACCCAAATACATCATGAGGAAAAACAACTAAATACCATAGATTAATGCTATGAAAGACTTTTAGTCTGTAAAAGAGTATGTTAAAAGAAGAAATAATTTAACTGCCTCAAATGCATGCTGCTAAAATGCATTTTCCCCTGTATTTTAGTGTAAACTGACCATTCTCACTGGAGTTGTTAATTATTTCAAATAGAGTAGCTACTTCTTTTTATTCTCTTACTTATCAGTGTCTTATTATTTCAAATCAGGTACCACAACGATACAGGAGGGAAGTATAACACGAGGAACACCAACCAATAAAGTTTCTGTTGAGACCATTCCTTCTTTGAGAGGCTCCATAACTCAGGTACTTTTCCCCTTTCTGAGAAGCTGCAGCAAAACAACGTGGTTAAATTATCGCTTTGAATGTATTTGCATGTCTGAAAAAGTAAATTAATATCACATAGTAGGGACTGCCTTGAAAAAAGACATTTTAATACAATGTAATGCTCAAATCTCACTATTGCTGAAGTCAGCATTACCGTGATTTCATCTTCATATATGAATCTTTAAACTTTTTCAATAAAACCACCAGAGCCTTTGGTGAAAATAGCATCGCATCTGATTTGAAATATTAAAATCACCTGGAACCAGTCTTGTGCAGATGCTATTTAATTCCAGAAAGTTAAATTAAGCCCTTTTGTCTCATCATTTTTGAAATGCTACCTTTTGGGTTGACTTGGGATCTTTAGTTACAGCGAGCAGTAGTGACGGTTCTGCACTGAGAAGGGGAGCTTTCAGTACTTTGGATAGATATAAAAGCTAATGGCACCATTAAGTTTGCAGCGCATGTTGTCTTCCCCCTCAGTGGTATTACAGGGTAAATGTTACAAGTCACAAAATACTTTTGTAATATTGTACTCCCTATTCTTTCTGTATTTTTTAACATGGAGGCAAATTGCCTATGAACAATCATACAGATATTTAGGTTAAATGTCTAATAATAGAGGCAGAAGTTGAAGCTATACTGCTTGATAAAGTAATTGGTATTCCAGATCTTAAAAATACTGTGGGTTTTGGGGTTGGATTGTTTGGGGCTTTTTTTACCCCCTTCACTGCTCCCTGTTCTCTTGAATCTCCACGTTCTGAATGAGATTTGATTGATTCAAATGCAGGGTACCCCAGCTCTGTCCCAGTCTGGCATAGCGGCTGATGCGCTACTGAAGGGGACCATCACCCGGCTGGCTACAGAAGACAGCAGCCCAGAAAAGTGCCGAGAGGAGGCTTCAGCCAAAGGCCATGTTATCTATGAAGGCAAAAGTGGGCATATTTTATCCTATGACAGTGAGTGTTTGTATATTCTGCCTCATCAAAGTCAAGGCTGCAGCAAGTTCCGTGTTTATAATCTGCAGCTGGAGTCTATCTGCTTCCCAGTGGTGGGTGTAAACCCCAGTAACTGGGGTGTCACCTGGGACAGGTATTGACCTGCGGGTGGTTTTGAGGGCATCAGAATTAAAGAAATCCAGAAATTGTGCCTGTGTTCTGAAGAGTCTCCTGTACTATGTATTTAAAATTTAATGTAACTAATTTCTGTGCCATTTATTTCCAATTTGGCACAGAATATTCTTGTGAAACATTGAAAGGATCTGTATTAAAATCTAAAGAATTGTATCATTTAACTTTCAACTTCAGTCGAAATACTGATAAATGAGTCTGAACTTTAAATCTCAGCCTTAAAAAGATCTTTTATGGTTTGTTAATGTTATGATATTATATTGAAATTGTGTTGCTAAAGTATTAATGGCCTGTGGTCTTGATAAATGTAATGCCCATGTGTCTTTTCTTTTATTGGCCATTTTTCCTAACCACAGTCTTGTAAATTTTTCCAGCTATTAAAAATGTTCGTGAAGGAACAAGGAGTCCAAGAACTGCTCATGAAATTGGTCTGAAGAGAAGCTATGATACCATGGAAGGAAATATAAAGCAAGGAATGTCAATGCGGGAGTCTCCAGTGTCTGCACCACTGGAAGGTAAAAACAGCTGCTTCCAGGTGTTTTATCCAAACCATTTGCATTGAGCTAAGAGTATTTAGAGCTACTTTATGGAGCAGACTAAAAGAGAAATTAGTTTTAAGTTTTCTAGTAGTAGCAGTCCACATAGTAACCACTACAATGGAATCGTGGAATTGTCGGAGTTGGAAGGGACCTCCAGAGATCATCCAGTCCAACTCTTCTGCTAAAGCAGGAGTGCCCAGAGCATGTTACCCAGGACTGCATCCAGGCAGGGCTTGAACATCTCCAGAAGGGGACTCCATCACCTCCCTGGGCAGCCTGTTCCAGTGCTCTGTCACCCTCACTGTCCCCTGTAAACACAACTGGAGTGGATGCTGGTTTTCCAGGTAGTTCCACTGACACGTACGCCTCTAGGGAGACACTGAACTGACTCCTCACAGTCCCGGTGGGGACACAGAACATATGACAGTCATAGAGCAGGGACTCCATGGAGGCACATTGACTGAAGTGCTGGTCTGGGCCAGGCACAGTAACTTGGTAACTCACTGTCGTGTCCTTTTGCGTTCCTGCAATAAACCTCCGAAGTTATGCCAAGCCAAAGGCTCATGACGCTGCTGTATCTCTCTTCAGGACATCCCTGCTAGTATTTTGATGTAATTAATAAACTGTCATCAAACTGAGCCTGCAAAGGTCAAGTCAGGCCATTTTAGAACTTTTCTGGCTGTTTTTAAAATTATAAACAGAACAAAATGTTTCATGCCTAAACTATGGAGTCTTACCCTGTAAGTGCATTTTGTCCCATCCTTGAGTAGCCCTTGCTATTTTGTGTACGTTTTCTTGAGGTGGAACGACATGAATAAGAGGTTTCTAGACTGTATATAGGAATGGAGCATTGTCTTTAAATTGCTGATATGTATGGCTCATTGTTGGGCTCTTTTGGCATTGTTTGGCTCTGTTGGGCTTCCTATTGGAGAAGCTGCTCCAGTCCTTTTGTGCTGTATCTCATCACTGACACATTTTCTGTCCTCAAACTGTGGAAAATTATGAGTTCTTTGGGGTTTGATTTAGTTTACTACTGTAGGAACAGTAAATTCAACTCTTCCCAGGTGATTCAATATGAGCTTTGATTAATTTGGAGATACATTTTGGGGTAGTTTTTTCTTTATATTTTATTTGCCATCATGAACCCCTTTCTTCACTAGGTAAGGAGCTGCAGCGAGTGTAGGAGAAGCAGTGGCTGCTTTTGGGACAAGACTTAGGCTTAATTATAAAAACTACCCTCTGTTTTCTAAATAGGTTAAAACTTGCAAGAATGTTATAGCATGAATACTTGAACTGAAAGGTGTTTTTTTTAGGGCAGGAGGTGTTTATGACATGTCGATACAATGCCTGGAATAGTGGGGCTGGGCCCCCTGGGCGCTAATGTGATCCAGATACTATCTGTAATGTAAAGAGGAGGAGAGTTTCTGGTGTGGTGGGGTTTGGTTTTTTTAACACTTGTTTAATTTTCTAAATTACATTCATGTTAATTTCAGGTTTAATATGCCGTGCACTGCCTAGGGGAAGCCCACATGCTGAACTGAAAGAGAGAACGGTGTTGTCTGGCTCTATAATGCAAGGTAAAGTAGCGCACGGTTTGAAGGCAAGCACTGATTAGATCCTCAAAATTCTGGATTTCTGAACCTCAGAACTGTTATTAACAACGGTAACGGTGTTAAAGGTGGAGCTTATTTTATTAAACACATTTTCAAAGCATAAATTAGCAGCTTTCTGATATGCTGTATACAAAGCTAGTGTGTAAACAGCCCTTTTTCTTTTTGGAAAACAGCCTTTTAAAAATAAGAATACTTGATAATTAGCCCTTCTTTTTTTTTTTAATGAACACTAACAACTCCCCAGATGTCTGAAGATGTTGCTATTTCCTTTATTTCAGTATCTGAAATAACTTGGGATGCTTTCAGTAATAGATGGAATATTTGTTCAGTATGATTTTTGTGGTGATTTTTTTCATCTTCAGAATATGTTATTGTAGACTGTAGCAAACCCAAGTTCCTGTATTATGACATGTAGTATGAAAAGAGACTTTAATTATTAATACTGATAATGTGATTCTTTCTTTCTATAAAAGGCACACCAAGAGCAACAGCTGAAAGTTTTGAAGAAGGCTTGAAATACCCTAAACAGATTAAGAGAGAGTCACCTCCCATAAGGACGTTTGAAGGAGCCATTACGAAGGGGAAACCATATGATGGAGTCACTACTATAAAAGAAATGGGTCGTTCCATCCACGAGATCCCAAGACAGGACCTGTTAAGCCAGGAGAGTCGCAAGACTCCTGAAATGGTGCAGACAGCCAGGCCAATCATAGAAGGCTCCATATCTCAGGTAAATACAGAGAGGGCCACTAGTTCTCTGCACTTGCTTTAGCGAGGTAGTAGTGACGATCATTACTACCCCGTTGTACTCCTCATCACTCTCTACAGCTACTTGAAAGGGCATTGTAGAGAGGTTGATGCTGGTCTCTTCTCAAGGGCAATCAGTGATAGAAGGAGAGGGAATGGCTGCAAGCTGCAGCAGGGGAGGGTTAAGCTGGACATGAGGAAAAAGTTTTTCACAGAGAGAGTGGTCAGTCAGTGGAATCAGCTGCCCAGGGAGGGAGTGGAGTCCCCATCCCTGACTGTGTTTAAGAGTAGATTGGATGTGGTGTTGAGGGATCTGGTGTAGGGGAGAACTTGTAGAGTAGGGCAGATGGTTGGACTCGATGATCCCAAGGGACTCTTCCAACCTGAATGATTCTATGATTCTATGAACTAGGGTATCAGCAATGGGAGATCTTCAGCGTGAGTGAAATGACAGCAGGGTGACCTTACCTGAACTTTTTCTCCTTTTCAGGGCACACCCATAAAATATGAAAGCAACTCTGGCCAATCTGCCATCAAACACAATGTAAAATCTTTAATCACTGGACCAAGCAAGTTACCCCGTGGAATGCCCCAGCTGGAAATGGTGCCAGAAAACGTGAAGGTGGTGGAGCGAGGAAAATACGAAGATGTGAAGACCGGGGATGCAGTACGTTCCCGTCACACGTCAGTAGTCAGCTCTGGTCCCTCTGTTCTCAGGTCAACTCTTCATGAAACTCCCAAATCACAGCTGAGCCCTGGGATTTATGATGATACCAATGCTCGGAGGACACCTGTGAACTATCAGAGTCCAATGTCCCGAAGTTCACCTATGATGAATAGAGTTAGTGAGGGTATGTTGTGCTTATCCAGAGTAAGACAAGAAGTTTTAATGAATTAATTTTAAACTTGCTTTTTAACTGATTTCTGTGATTCATTTACTTTTTTTTTTCCTAATTCTAATGGCTTCTCTCAGTGTGGAGGGTGGTTAAAAGGAATTACCGAAGGCTGCAAGCTGTTAATTGACGAAAGAAAAGGAAAGTCTGCTGTGTTGTAACAGGGAGGTGGGAAGGCAATTCCATCTTGATTTGCATTTGGATGACATCAGATGTGTTCTGGGGGCAGAAGCTGTCCCTAAATTCCAGAGGTATCTAGATGAGGACGGTAATATGGTGAAGTGCAAGTGATCTTAGGCTTAGGAAGATCTTTTTACCAGAAAGAATATTTAGTATCACAAACTCTGTGGTTTATTGTATCGGTTTGCAGGGTCCTGTAGAATGTTACGTGGGAGCTGGTGTATACTTACAGCTGAGTTTTCTGTGGGAAAACATGCATTTTATTAATTTGGGTTTTTCATTGTTTTTAGCTGGAATATCTTCTGGGAAGTCAACAAATCATGAAAGAAAAAACACTCTTACTCCAACACAGAGGGAGAGTGTGCCAGCGAAATCTCCAGTCCCAGGGGTCGATCCTGTAGTGACTCACAGTCCTTTTGACCCTCATCACAGAGGAGCAACTCCTGAAGTCTATAGGAGTCACCTCCCTCCTCATTTAGATCCTGCAATGCCATTTCACAGGGCTCTGGATCCTGGTCAGTATGTCTGTGTTGTGGTTTTTTTAGTTTTAGAAATGCTGTATATTTTGATGCACAGAAAAGATACATTTAAAAAGCAATTGTCAATGCCCAGATGATATAAATTATAAGAGGATATATATACACACTGTTGCTGTTGGATTGCAGTTTAGTGTGGGATAAACATCTAACCAAGAAATGTATTAAAATATTGATGTCTCTTTTGGAAGCTGCCAGATTGCTTCTGTTTTGTTATAAAACTCAGAAAGTATTTTAAAATAATATTTGTGAAATATATTATAAGCTTTCACGCTTATAAAAGAATGATGTGGAAGATGCTATAGAAGAAAAGTGTAATCAGGGCCCCTCTGTTCAGGACTGAGGGATTATCAGGTTACCTCTGTGATACTGAATACAGTAGACTTTGAACCTGTCTGTCAGTCCTCTTTTGTGAGGTATTTTAACCTTCTTTACAATTTGAGAACTTCAGGATTTATATTTCTAATCAAGTCTCTTCTCTAATACGTATCTCCAGTCTGGATTATTAGCTTTTCTGTCCATGTGCAGTTCATAAATTTGGTAAAACATCAGTATTAAAATGCTATTTTAATTCATTTGGTACTGACTAGAGAGAGTTGATAGCACTTCTCACTGAAGCTATATAAACATCCGAACCATTCCTTATTGCGATATGACCCATACTGCTTCCTTAATCTTATGTTTTGTCTTTGCCCTTCCCTCACTGCCAGCTGCTGCTGCTTACCTGTTCCAAAGGCAGCTCTCGCCCACCCCAGGCTACCCCAGCCAGTATCAGCTTTATGCCATGGAGAACACACGACAGACAATCCTGAATGACTACATTACCTCACAGCAGATGCAAGTCAACTTACGTCCTGACGTGACGCGAGGGTTGTCTCCTAGAGAGCAAACGTTAGCTCTCCCGTATGCGGGAGCGAGAGGTACCTCCCTGTTCTTTGCTCTTTAAAGTGTGTTTAGGATGGGCAGTGGGGTTGGTTTGATTGGTTTGGTTTGTTGCTGCTTAAAAATACACGTGTTTGGGTGATGGGATGCATGCCTGCAAGTGCAGATGGATAGGTGTGTTTGCAAATGAGTTGTCATATGCTCAACTGGCTTTTGTGGATGTAAAGAAAAACTGTAGGTAATGAATACTGTTAAAGGGACGGCCATAATCAAGGGGTAATGAATACTGTTAAAGGGTAGTGCTCAATGGAGTTCAATCCAGCTGGCGGCCGGTCACAAGTGGTGTTCCTCAGGGCTCAGTATTGGGGCCT
>VZTM01014691.1:277061-290660 GCA_013400555.1 Jacana jacana
GCGACAGGACAAGAGGGAATGGCTGCAAGCTGCAGCAGGGGAGGGTTAGGCTGGACATGAGGAAAAAGTTTTTCACAGAGAGAGTGGTCAGTCAGTGGAATCAGCTGCCCAGGGAGGTGGTGGAGTCCCCATCCCTGACTGTGTTTCAGAGTAGATTGGATGTGGTGTTGAGGGATCTGGTGTAGGGGAGAATTTGTAGAGTAGGGCTGATGGTTGGACTTGATGATCCCAGGGGTCTCTTCCAACCTAAATGATTCTGTGATTCTATGGTAAGGCTTTATTATTGTTCAAGAAGCAATTAGAGGAAATACTAGAAATACAAATTCTGACTTATTATGTTTCTAAATTGCTGATTTCCAGATCTAAGCGAGTATAGCCAGCCAAAATATAGTTCTGCACTTGCCTTACTCTTATATTTGTTTCCACTAAATATTCACTGCTGGCTGTTACCAATGAGCAGAATATATGATGAGTGGACCATTGCTCTGACCATGAATGGCCATTCTTACATGTCATCTCCAAACAGGAATTATTGACCTGAACAATATGGCTCCCACTATCTTAGTGCCTCACCCCGGAGGAACAAGCACACCGCCCATGGAGAGAATCACCTATATCCCTGGTACCCAGCTCACCTTCCCTCCCAGGCCTTACAATCCCGCTTCTCTGTCACCAGGTAAGAGCTGTTAGGATTTGGTGATGTCTGTAATCGTCTGACATACTGAATTAATTGACCATCATTATTTGGCTTTCATTAGTATCACCTTTTGATATTTTCTCAGGCAGTGCTTTTTGCATGCACTCCTCACTGGGATAGCAAAGGTTTTCTTAACAATATCCTTTGTAATTACATTGGCAGCTGAAGGAGCACTGACATGTTTAGAATTTGCCTCATTCTGTCAGGTCTTTATTTATAGTCATTTCATCAAGATTTTGCCAACCTCATATTACATGTGTTGAAGCGTGGAATTTGGGTCTGTGAGCTGTCTAGTTGCTCTAACTGTATGGAAACCACTTGAGTAAAAAGCTGTTGAGCCTTCCACTGTCACTGTATGTTAAGCTTTTGTCTTCCTGGATAAGTGGACAGTCTGGAGTGGAATGCAAATGTATTTGAGAAATTTTGCTGCAACTGGGCGGCAGAATATATTGGCAGATGTTTATGTCAAATTATGCTTAACCTGAGTATCTCTTTTTGCTGCTTTGTTTTATCTCATGGACCTTCCAGGACACCCTACGCATCTGGCAGCTTCTGCGGCTGCAAATGCTGAAAGGGAGCGGGAAAGGGAGAGGGAGAAGGAACGGGAAAGGGAGCGGGAGCGAGAGCGGGAAAGAGAACGAGAACGAGAGAGGGAGAGAATAGCTTCAGTCCCCACCGAACTTTATCTTCGACCAGGTGAGCTCACAGGGCAACATTTGGATCACTTGTCTTGTAGACTGAAACTCATCGTTTTCTGTAGTCACTGTTGGCAACACGTGGCTTATTAACGTGTGACACAGTTTGGTTATTTCCCAGCAGTTCTGGTCATAACTGGAACTTCAGCAGGCACCAGGCTTCTTGGTCTTTCTCCCATTGCAGTGTAGTACCCGGGGAATGGTGTGCATCCCAGTCATCACTAGCACAACTTGAGTGTCACATGATTGTAAACAAAGTACAGCTGATTAAATCCTTAATCCATACAGTCACATCTACAGCAGGGGAGACAACTGAGAGAGGAGGAGGAGGAGGCAGCATTGATACATAGTTCTGCTTTGTTGTAAGAGTGATCTTTATATATGCTTTATTCCTCTCTGCTGTGCAGGTACAGAGCAGCCTGGCAGACCTGGCAGTCACGGATATGTTCGGTCCCCGTCTCCTTCAGTTCGAAGCCAGGAAAACATCCTGCAGCAAAGGCCTAGCATTTTTCAAGGAACCAATGGGACAAGTGTGATCACACCTTTGGACCCTGCTGCTCAGCTACGTATCATGTATGTTTCTTACATTATTGATGCAGAGATACCTGTTCTAATGTTTGAGCTTATTAAATGATAGAATCATTTAGGTTGGAAGAGACCCCTGGGATCATCAAGTCCAACCATCAGCCCTACTCTACAAGTTCTCCCCTACACCAGATCCCTCAACACCACATCCAATCTACTCTGAAACACAGTCAGGGATGGGGACTCCACCACCTCCCTGGGCAGCTGATTCCACTGACTGACCACTCTCTCTGTGAAAAACTTTTTCCTCATGTCCAGCCTAACCCTCCCCTGCTGCAGCTTGCAGCCATTCCCTCTTGTCCTGTCGCTCATTGCCCGTGAGAAGAGACCAGCACCAACCTCTCTACAATGCCCTTTCAAGCAGTTGTAGAGAGTGATGAGGTCTCCCCTCAGCCTCCTCTTCCTCACACTAAACAATCCCAACTCCCTCAATCGATCCTCATAAGCCTTGTTCTCCAGGCCTCTCACCAGCTTTGTTGCCCTCCTCTGTACTCGCTCCAGCACCTCGATATCTCTCTTGTGCTGAGGTGCCCAGAACTGGACACAATACTCAAGGTGTGGCCTCACCAGTGCTGAGCACAGGGGGACAATCACCTCCCTACTGCTGCTGGTCACACTATTTAAACACTACAAGATGAGAATAACCACGATCTAATTGCTCTTGAATTTATCAGGAATTCATTTTCACCCAGTCCAGTTTGGATAGAAACTAGAGTCACAAAAGCTTTGCTTTGTTGTACACACAGTATGGCTTTAGTTCTTTTTTTCATGTGAAGTAATTCAGAATATTCAATGTTTGCCAACAGGCAGCTCACCCCCGGAGCTCCCTCTATTACTCAAGGGTTGCCAGCTTCCCGTTACAATACTGCTGCTGATGCCCTTGCAGCATTGGTAGATGCTGCAGCTTCTGCTCCTCAGATGGAAGTTGCCAAAGCAAAAGAGAACAAGCACGAAGGAACCAGGATAGAAGAGAATATGGGACGCCGGTCAGCTGTGGTTACCGAACAGCAGCAGGTGGAACAGAAGACACTGGAGGTAGAAAAGAGGCCTGTCCAGTGCCCCTATACATCTGCAAATTTTTCTGGTGGCAAGTCCCAGGGACAGTCTTCATCAGTAGTCTATTCAGAGGCTGGTAAAGAGAAAGGACCTCCTCCTAAATCCAGGTACGAGGAAGAGCTGAGAACTCGAGGAAAGACTACAATTACTGCTGCTAACTTCATAGATGTGATCATCACTCGACAGATTGCTTCAGACAAGGATGCACGAGATAGGGGCTCTCAAAGTTCAGATTCTTCCAGTAGTTGTACGTATCTTAGTAACTATCTACTTCTTTGCTGTCTGTCTTAGCCTTTTAGGGTGACAATAAGCTGTGAAATTATTCTGATGTTTAATGATAAAATGTTCAGCTCTGCACATCAGAGACACCTCGTAAGCAAATACACTTTTTGCATATAGTGGCTCAAGAGTCTTGCAAAATCGGAGTCGTTTGCTTTGTTTGGGTTCTGTGCTACAACGTGAAACGTGGGATAATAAAACTTAAATTATCAGAAGTTAGGAAAGCTAAAATTATTTTGTTTGCATTGAAATACTGCTTTATGGAAATCTTTGTTTCATGAGAAAAAGACAGTGGTTTGCCTTTTGCTTCACTGGTGCCATTTTAATGGAAGCACTACTGTTGCTATATATAGGCAAGAAAAACCTTCTGTGATATTTACACCTTATTCCACAACCTTTGCTTGATACTCAGTATCTTCCCACCGGTATGAAGCTCCTGGAGATGCCATTGAGGTGATCAGTCCTGCAAATTCACCTGTACCTACTCAAGAAAAACTACAGCCCTATCAACAAGAGACACCTAAACCCACCCAGGCGGAGAGTAAGTTTATCTGCGTGTGCCAGTATTCTCACAACTCTCTGAGATTTACTACCTCCATGAACTCAGAATCAAGTTAAAATTTCCCAGGAGTCTTTTAAGTGTCTGCTCACCGTGTTCAAAACTTTTTTCAGAAACTTCTCATGGAAGTTGTTGCAGTGATCTGTGGAAAAACTAGAGCAAACCTATGACTGACACTTGGCTTTAAACAGAGCTCCTTTACACTAGTGTAGCTGGTTTAACAAGAAATGTATTTTCAATATATTCTTTGAAATTACTGTGTATCGGTGTTGATGCCTACAGTGTTTTACCTGTTAATAATGGTGTTACAGTGTGGGTTTCAGGTGAGAAATGAGCTGAAATTTACCTGTGTTGCGGAATGAAGCTGTATTTAGCTATTCCTAATTGTAGGGCCTATATACGAAGGGAGGAAAGGTGGTTTTCACATGGTATACCTAAAATACCTAAAACACCACATCTTTTCAGTTTGGAAGCAGAGGACTTTTAAACCTCAAAGCTTCAGTAATGCCTTTTTAACAGACTGACCTTTTCTCCTTCAACCAGATGACCCAAACAGGCAATACGAGGGGCCGATTCACCGCTATAGGACACAGCAGGAACCCCCTTCACCCCAACAACCTCCGCCTCCCTCTTCCCAAGCAGAAGGGATGGCACACGTGCCCAGGACCCATCGGCTTATCACCCTGGCCGATCACATCTGTGTAGGTTTATTTGTGTTCATCTTTGCAGATGGGAAAAGTTGTGTTTTGATGATGAAAACGCATGTTTTGGGACATCATAATTCTGTAATTACTAGTTTTACTTGGGGATATTACACAGTAATGCATCCAAACTCATAATAATGTCATTTCTTTTGTTGTGGTTGCAATTGGTCTCTCATTCATCTAATCCATGAATATGTATGCTCTGGCCAATGTCTGACCAAGATCTTGTTTCTATCTCTTTTTTTTTTTGCCACAATCAGCAAATTATTACACAAGACTTTGCTAGAAACCAAGCAGCTTCTCAGGCCTCTTTGCCGCCTCCCACCACTACATTCCAGAATTCCACCCCTGCTCCAGCCCCTGTTTCTACCCGGGCAAAGACGTCGAATCGCTACAGCCCTGAGTCCCAGTCTCAGTCCGTCCACCATCAGCGGCCCAGTGCTAGAGTCTCACCCGAAAATCTGTCTGACAAGTCCAGGGGAAGGTAATGCCCGTATTTAGTTTCACTGCAAGTTTAATTGATGCCCAAATATGATATTTATAAAAAAAAAATAGCGCTGTATTCTTGTAGATCCAAAAGTAGAGGTACTTTTTAGGCAATGTCTTGCACTGTGTCTGACAATCCCTTGGCTCCATAATGTAGCTTGTAACTGTTACCCCTTCACTTCTTATGCTTGATTCCCAGTCTTCAGAGGGGTGAAGACATTTAATTGCCTAGAACTTTGTCATTAGGGACAATTCAAAGTCATCTTTTTGACATCGCCAAGTGTAAGAAAGCGTGTAACCTACATAACTAGACCCCAGTAGTTGCGTAGCAACTGTAACTACATGTGTTAACTGCTGCATTACATGCATTAAAGAGTACTTCTCTCTCTCTGAATTATGGATATAGACCTGGAAAATCTCCAGAGCGGAGTCATGTCTCTTCAGAGCCCTATGAGCCAATCTCGCCACCTCAGGTCCCGGTTGTACATGAGAAACAGGAAAGCGTTCTCTTGCTCTCCCAGAGAACTGAGCCTGCTGAACAGAGGTGTGTATAAACCTCAATTTTAACGTTCTCTGGATCTCTGTGCTGTGAACAGTATGTTTATTAAAGAGCAGTTTAAGTGATCTTCCTATGATACCGCAGGCAAGTTGTTCATCTCTGCTGATCCTTTGCACTAGCATTCAAAACTTGTTGCTTGGGATGTGCTGTGGGAAGCCTGAGTCACACCTCGTCTGTACAAGGTTCTGTCTTAAGTTTCTTGGTGCAGGCAGTGTGTTCTGTGTCCTGTCTGGTAGAAAACATAACAACAAAACTCCTTGGGGTGCCGGTTCTAGAAAACTGAAGTGATTTTCAGGAAAGGTCCATTTTCTATGAATTTTATTAAATAATTCAGGCTTCTCCTGCCTGATTGGCTCCCTGGATACTGTCCTGGTGGGGGAACCCAAGCTTCCAACACATGTGATCCTAGACATCCTTATCCCATGAGGTGAGGGGTGTTCAGCTACGGAGCTGAATTTCCAGGAGGTGTGAATGTGGGGTGTCAGGAGGTCCATGTGTCGAGCAGCCCTGTTGCCAGGGCTGCAGTGTAAACCTAGGTGGGATTCCAGGCAGACTGTGGCAATCTTTGTCTTTTTTACTTTTTTTCTAGATGACTTTTGAATTTTTAGTTTTAAATTAAAGCTGATTTGCCAGATTTTTGCTGCTTAAACAACCTCAAATCTTCTAAGTGCTGCAGTGAACATCAAGTTGATCATTTTTATCCACTTTTGAGAACTGTGCAAGTTGTGTGTGACTCTGGAATGAGCTGAGATTTTTCACCTGAACTTCTTCATGCTTTGCTGGGGGTTTTTGTTGGTTATTTTTCTTCTTAAGACTCTGTAATTGGAACAGGGATGCTTTTATCATCCTCATAAACAGCCTAAAATTTGCATATTATAAGATCTGAAGATAAAATGCTCCTCTTGTCAATTTGACGTTTACTTCAGCAGTGGTTTATGCTAATGTGACAGAAGTTATGTGCAGAAAGTGTGCTGGCTACTGGGAATATGAAACTGGTAAGGGCTAGGAAATACAGAACCTGGATCCCAGTCTGAATTTGTGCTGTAGAGCACGGATGGCTTAACTGGCAGCTCTTCAGCCAGATTCCAGTCTGTAAGGTTATTTTACCTGGTTTCTAAGAAGGCCTGAAATAGCTTATTCTGTGTGTGAGAGGGTGGATGAACAGACTTAAAAAGAATTACATCGGTTTTAGTGGTGCTCTGTGCAAGATGATTGTAAACAGGATGAATTTCTAGCTTAAACATTTCATCACCTACCCATTTGCAGCACAAACTTCAGCCAGCCTGTGGGTCACAAGGCAGAAATGGGCATCCTGAGATGATTTTAAGAGCATCATCTCTGTCCCATTCCCCAGCACAGACAACAACAAGGTCACTTTTTCTGTGAGCTGTGGAATCTTAGACCCTGTTACCTGGATAAAGCAGATGCTCTTAGAGGGTCACTAGACTTGTTTAGGCCCCCCAAAACGCAGGCTGAGGAAAGAGTTTTAGAGCTCTTAGGAATGGTGGCAGTTTCTGCCTGGTTGCTTTTGGAAAGATTTGCGTGTACAGCTTGAAAAATGTTCTCTCTCTTTTGCCCTGTTGGTGTTGGCAGGACTGACTCTCGCTCCCCAGGCAGTATAAGCTACCTGCCTTCGTTTTTCACCAAACTGGAGAACACTTCACCAATGGTAAAATCCAAGAAGCAGGAGATATTTCGAAAGCTGAACTCATCTGGTGGAGGTGACTCTGACATGGGTATGCAGGACTTGCCTTCTCACTGAATTGTTCCAGCTTAAGTTTCACGTGACTGCCATCCACAGCTAAACCTGTTCCAAAACTAAACGTGTTCCAAATAACACACTAATGAATTTAAATCTATGAATATAAAACACCTAATAATTTATGACCAAAGAACTGGAAGATGGTTAGATTTTTTTTGTTGTTATTATTATTTTTAATGCTGGTGTATATTGGACCATCACATTGAAGCTTTTTAACATTTGATTTGAGAGATGGGGATGGTTTTTTAAACTACAGAAAAAACACACAGTTGTTAAATCCTGACATTCTACTAAACTGTGTCTCTGTAGTTTGCTTTGTATCCACATTAACTATTGCAAATTTTCCTTTTTGGAAAGGTGTCTGACAAACTGACTTGGCTCTTGTTGTCTTGGCCCTTATTATTGTGGCTGTTAAAAAGACTTATTTTAGTATAGTTTCAGTGAGGGACACTGATGTGGTGGAATATGATACTAGAACTATATTTTTGCTTTTCTCTTAGAAACCTTAACAGAACTTGTATCAAAATTATCAGTTTAAGTGGTTTGTGAACTCGATACTGAATAGAAAGTGTTTTTGAAGGTGAATGCTCCTACACTGGGCAGCAAATTAATCTCATTCTGAGAAACGAGGCTGTGTCAGTCAGGGTTGGAATATTCCTTTTATTTAACCTCCATTGTGTGGATGATAGAATTTGCTCTGTTGAAAATGTTATGCATGCTTGGCTTACAAACACACTTCCCATTGCAGCCAGTAATCTCTTCGTTTATATGTTGAATTCAGTGTTATGGTTGAAAAATGTTTATTCTTAAATTGGACATAACACGGGTAGTATACGTGTGGGGACTGTTTAGCCACTCCAAAGTTATTGGCATTATTTTTTTAATACATAGAAATACTCAGCCTTTTAAGGTTTATATGTTAAAATATATATGTATATATTTAGCAAAACCAATGCAGCTTTGCATTTTAAAGTGCATAGATTGTGGAACTTCCAAAAGTCAGCCTGCTTCTCGAAGTACCATCTCTAAAAGAAAGCTGGCTGTGACCATATAAGACACTTCTACCCGTTATAGATCATTTTCCTGAGAAGACATAGATGCACATTCATCTTGGAAGACTGAGAGAGAAAAAGCAGACCATTGAAAATAGTTGAAAGTAATTATACCTTTTGCAATAGGAGTAGTGCTGATGACTTGTACCAATCATCAGTACTAGAAGTCTCAATTAAATGTTGTGCTTTAATTGCAGCAACTGCTCAGCCAGGGACTGAAATATTCAATCTGCCAGCAGTCACTACCTCAGGTAAGATTTTTCAGTAAAACATGAGTAAACTAATGTAATATCTTTCATTTATATGCTTTGGGGAGTCCAGGAAATGAGGAGGATGATAAAAGTTTAAACAGTAACATCCCACATGAAAATGTGTTTTCTGTGTCTTTGGGAAAAGCAAAATGACCAAAGGAAGTTTCAGAAAACATTTTAAATGGGAATTTAGGCAAGAATGTTTGATTTGTGTGCTCTGCAAATCCTACACCCAGGTAGGAGTAATGAAATGGGGTGGCATCTTGCATAAATAAATTTAAATACAGGGTAGCTCAACAAAACTTCAGCTTATTAGTTCATCAAACATAGTTTACTTTATAGACCATTGTATTTAAAATATTTACTGATATTACTTTTTCTGTGATAAATAGGTAACAACCTCCCCAAACTTTCTGGGAGGTGGGGAAATTAGACCTAACCCACAATTTGACTGTGTTAGAGGCAAGTGAGGCAGAGAACTGAACTGAAATGTGGGAGATAAGAACTGCCTAATCTGAATGTTGAGTTGTGCTACAGAATGACTTCACATGATTTTGGTCAGTTGCTGCCCCGCTGGTACAGTGCTCTTGTCTCTTACATGGAGAAAATACCAATCTCCGTTAATTTAGATGGAAAACAAGCTTTTGGAATAAATACTTGCCATGTGTCACACTTCTTAAGTCAAGTTAGTACAGGTCCTTAATGAGAGAAGTGTTCTTCTGGTCTCTTCTCTTGGAGCTGAATAATAGCTGTGGGTTTTTCTGGAAATGCCATCACAATCAGCATGCTCAGCTGCCTTTGCTGTTAAAGGAAAGGAGTAAGATGGGACCCCCTTGCAAGCAGGCTGACGTTTAGTGGCGCTAATGCTGTAGCTGTAGTTTTTGCTGGTGTGTCTAACACGTGGCCATTATTCACTGCTTTGGAGCATGTAGCTTTGCATTAAAAAAATAATAATCTCATCTTTGTTTCCCCCCCACCTTTCTGCCTCTCTATAACCTTTCCCCATCTCCCTTTGCAATTTCTCTGAGGTTTTGCCTCCCCTCCCACCTTTCCCTGTGTGTTTTCTTCTATCTCCCAGGTGCAGTCAGTTCTAGGGGTCATTCCTTTGCAGATCCTGCCAGTAATCTGGGTCTGGAAGACATTATTAGGAAAGCTTTGATGGGAAACTTTGATGACAAGAGCGAGGAACACGGAGTTGTCATGTCCCAGACCATCGCGGTCGCACCCGGCAGTTCCAGTGCTGCAGTATCAGCAAGTACCGAGACGCGGAGGGAAGAAGCCAATCCATCCCCAAATTCAGGTGAGGTATTGCAGCTCTTAAATTCTTCATGGTCTTAGAGAAAATAAACCAAAAAAAGTAAATTAGAGGGCTTGAATAAATTTGGTCTCCTTGAAAATCACTGTCTTTCCTCGGGAAGTCGTAGATGGAGTTTCCATTACTTCTAGTGGTCCTGGCTTTTCCAAATGGTGCTGGTGACTTCACGGGCATTAGCCAGTATTTCTTGGGCAATGACAACACCAATGAAATGGGGAAGAGAGAGAGATAACAGGTTTGAAATTGCACGTGTAGTCCATCACTGAGGAAGATCAGGTGACAGTGGGAACTAGCTTGAACTGAAATCGATCCCTCGATCGATTGAGGGAGTTGGGGTTGTTTAGTTCGAGGAAGAGGAGGCTGAGGGGAGACCTCATCACTCTCTACAACTGCTTGAAAGGGCATTGGAGAGAGGTTGGTGCTGGTCTCTTCTCACTGGCAATTAGTGACAGAACAAGAGGGAATGGCTGCAAGCTGCAGCAGGGGAGGGTTAGGCTGGACATTAGGAAAAAGTTTTCACTCACAGAGACTCACTGACTGACCACTCACAGAGAGAGTGGTCAGTCAGTGGAATCAGCTGCCCAGGGAGGGGGTGGAGTCCCCATCCCTGACTGTGTTTCAGAGTAGATTGGATGTGGTGTTGAGGGATCTGGTGTAGGGGAGAACTTGTAGAGTAGGGCTGATGGTTGGACTTGATGATCCCAGGGGTCTCTTCCAACCTAAATGATTCTATGATTCTATGAAAACAACTCCCTTCCTAAAGGAAGTACAGCTCCGTTGCAATGAGACCAGGGGTGTCCCAGCAGTAGTGTGTTAGGACTGGCCTGTGTGGTCACTAATTGCAGTAACTCAGCGGGCCAGAAGGCACCAGAATGAAAACTCCTCTTTGCTGGTAGATGATTATTTACAAGACCATCAGGTAAAGCCCAGTGTAACCTTCTTGTGAAATCTGTCCCTGCTGTTTCCAGGAGGGGGAGTCAGCAAGCAGAAGCTCATGGGCAAGTCAAATAACAGGAAGTCTAAGTCTCCAATTCCTGGACAGGGATATTTGGGAACTGAAAGACCTTCTTCTGTCTCATCTGTACATTCGGAAGGGGACTACCACAGACAGACTCCAGTGTGGGCCTGGGAAGACAGGCCTTCTTCAACAGGTAAGGAATGGGTTGCTTTCAAACTTAACAAACCAGATGTGCTAATTGTAGAAAGGTCAGGTGTAGACATACAGGATCTTAGTCAAAACAATTACAGCATATACAGACTTTCTGAGATGGAATTCCTGCTGGTTGTCACAACCAAAACCAGCCAGTCTTTCAGATAGAGATCTCTCAGAACAGCTCACGGTTTTGACTTGGAGAAACTCTCTCTTTGATCCAGGCTCAACACAGTTTCCTTACAACCCGTTGACGATGAGGATGCTCAGCAGTACGCCGCCAACATCCATCGCCTGTGCCCCACCGTCCATGAGCCAAGCAACCACTCACCCACAGAACAGGATATGGGAGCGAGAGCCTGCACCACTGCTTTCAGCACAATACGAGACTCTGTCTGACAGTGATGACTGAACTATGCAGACTTTTCTTTTCTTTTCTTCTGGGTTTGTTGTTTTTTTTGTTTTTAATTTGCGGGTCAAAAAAAGAAATCTATTTTTGACTTGTGCCCATAAAGACTTTCCAAGAGAGCAAGGGCCACACAATGAAGAATTGATGGAGAGTCCGTTAAATGCCTTCTGCACAGGCCGTGTGTTGGAAGGATTGTGATCAAGAAGGTTGACTTACTAAAGATAAATATGTAAAGAGTTTTTAAAAATGTGGACTATTCCTGTTCTACATCTATTTGTAAAGAAAACCATAACGTCTTTAAATCATTCTTCTGTAAATAGAGAGTACTTTTTGCAGTGTTTTTTTCCCTTGCTATAGTATCTGGTGTACTTATGTTCAAATCATTGCCTAAACTTTGGGGGTCATTTTGTAATTTTTTTTTTTTTTTGGTTGTTTTTAAGCATTTTCACCAGTGTAGAGTACTTGTCATAACCCTAGCCTTCCTACCAGCCTCACCTAACCATAACCCCAGCCTCCCAACCAGCCTAGTGGCACCGCCCATGAAAGGCCGTGCCTCTCCTCGCAGGCATTGTGCTTTTATATCTCTTTATTTTTTTTGCCCTCCCCTAGACACACTTTCTCAGTGGTGTTCAAGCTCTTGTGAAAATGTTGATTTTTAAGACTGACCCCTTAATAATTCTGTACATTAACATAGGCCGGTTCGCTGGAATAAGATGATATATTTCTTTGAATTTTAAATCCTGCCACATTGTAAATTTTTGGTGCGGTTGGTTTTATTTAGCAGCACTGCAGAAGTTATTATTGCATGGGTATGTAATGGTTCATTTTTAAAAGGATAAAAATACAAAAAGAACAGCTTCTGGAGGCATACCTCACTGTTATGCACACTGGGAATTTTTAACTGTGCCCCAAAAGCCTATGGTAGTGTTCTCTGTTTCTGCATTGTGTGCAGTCAGAACAGGCTACTACACTCTACGGTTCTATTTAACCATTCAATGGCTCATCTGCAGAGAGGCTCTGGGTGGGTTGATAAATCCTTTAAGAAGAAAAACCTGTACATCCCAAGTTTAAATAAAACAGAACACTTATAGGATAGTTGAGCAACACACAAGTCAGCTACTTGGCTACTATTACAACCAGTTGGAAACAGGTACTTTTTACCTTCCTCCAGTCTGATTTTAAATTCTTGATGTAATAATTCTTTTAAAGTCGGCATCCCCATCCCAGTCCCTAGCCCTGTAAGCAAGCTTTTGGTGGAAGTCCTTACAGATGCTTGGCTTAACTCCTGAAGTGTGCAATACTTGTTAGGGTGGGTTTTAGTTCTATTTTTAAATTGTATATGGTACTAGGAGAGTCTTCTTAATCACTCATCTATCACTACCTGCTCTGATATGGTTGTAGCTCATGTATACATACATCTGGCTAGTGGTATCACAGGGTTTCCTCACATCTATCTTCAAAAGCATCCTTTTTTTTTTGCTGCACTGACCTCGGGAAGTGAATTTAAATCTTCCGGGGCAGAAGGACTGATTTACAGATAGCACTGACCCGGGGGGTGGCGTGGGCTGTCAGATTCCAAACTGCTTTTGCATCTCCTTGATGAACAGAGTCTTTGCCTTCAAGTTATTTTCCAGTCAAGATATTTTTCATTTCACACTGTATTTGGGATGCCTTGTATGGAAGGTGCAATGCAGCTGTGTACCCCTACACCGTGGAAGCTCCACCTCTTACGGAAGGACAGTAATGGTCCAGTTACAAACAGGAAGATGTCTGAATTGCAAATTTACCAATATCCACTATTATCAATAGCAAATTTACTTGGAGTACTTTAGAGGAAAAGCCTTTTTGCCCTAAGTGTGGGAAATGAAAAAAAAAAATCATACCCAAAGGAACTCATTTGGATACTTGATGCTGTGTTGCAAATACAGAATTATTTTGCTACTTTTTTTAAACCATGTAGTGGAGTTGGGAGTCTTAAATCTCCTTCCAGCCTTTCTCTAAGGAAGATTGCTTTTTCTTTTCCTGACTCTCCCATCCTTT
>VZTM01014691.1:290707-327121 GCA_013400555.1 Jacana jacana
TTTTCTTTGTTTTTTTTGCCCTTGTCCTTTTTTTTCCCTTTTTTTTTTTTTTTTTTTTTTGTTCCACCAGCAACATATACTGGAAAACAAGTTGATCTGCCCTTTTTGTGGATTTAAATTTGGAGTGGAGAGTGAAGTTCCATTCTAAAACTCAACTTGGTCTCACTTTTTAGTGTAACAAATACAGCGTGAAAGAGGCATGTACAGACAAATGTCTTTGCTAACTGTACAGTAAGTATAGCATGTTCATTGCAAAGCTTCAATGTTGCTGCTGCAGCAGCCAGATACCCAGATACCCAAGGTAGGATAGTCACTTTCTCCTAAGATGCAGCTTGAGTGGCATTTGCACATAAAACGTTGCTGCTTTTTTGTTTGTTATCTGAGTTTTAACTTCTCCAGTGTAAAAACCTCTCCAGAGCCTACGTTAGGGTTTACCACGATTCCAGTAAATCTTCAAGTATGGAATTACATCTGACCTGTTTCAGACAGGGAGGTGTTTGTAAATCATGTTTACAAAGTGTAGTTTACTACAGATTTTTAACTGATTTCTGATCAGCGCTTTCACAATGCTTTCATCTTGGTATGTTTCGTGATTCTGAAATGAAATCATTTAAGACTTGAAAAACCCATGCATCATAAAACTCAACTCTTTCTTTTCTCTAGTTTTTTTTTTTCCACACGATGTCTTCAGTAGACAGTGACTTCTGGATTCAGACCAATCAATAAAGGGGATCAGTTCTCCATTTGCTTTTCCTGTGTCTCCCTCTTGTTTTGCAGTATCAAGCTACCTAGATGAGAACAGGCAAAACGCTTCCCTTAGGGGGTGCTGCAGGGTTCCCTGTTAGCATCAGCCACTCAACAACCAGAACTTTGGGCTCTCACGTGTCACAGCCTTTCTGTTAGGGGCACACTCGTACTAACAGCCGTATTTTCACTTCCTCGCCTGCTGAGAACAAAGCTCTGTGTGTGACTTCAGTGTTTCCAGCTTCAATGAACACCTGCTCTAGAAAACCTGCCTGTCTCTTCTTAGCTCAGAGTTAAGCAGAGTGGAAGCCACTAACGCTACTGTAAGTAATCTAATAATGATGCACTTACCATTAAGGGTTTGTACCAACCAGCTGAAGCTCATACAAACGAGAGGTTAAACCAGTGCTGGGTGTGGCAGTTAGTTCTACGATCCTGGCTACGTGTGGATTTGATAACTGCTGGTTTAATTCTGCTTTGGCTTTAGCATTAGGCCTCCCTGCAGGGCAGAAGCGAGGAATTCTGTTACATGAACAGGCTGTTCACAGCGATTCCCACGAAGGGACGTAGCTTACAAACCTGATAGCCTGTACATACCGTCTTTTCCAACAGGAAGCCTCAGCATTCCAGCACAGCCCTGTCCAAGGAAGGAGGACAGCGTTGGCACCTCGCGTCCTCCTGACTGGGGTAAGCTGGCCGAGCGTTTTATTTCTGGTAACAGCCTCACCCCTCATCTCAGAGGGCATGTTCTATCTTTGGCTGCTGAATGCTTTGAAGAAAAACACTTCAATCCTCAGGCAACCTGTTTGAAAAGGACACGGAGCCACAGCTCTCTCATAGTATGGGTATGGTCTCAGGACATGCTGTCTTGGAGCTAAGAGGTACTGAACTGTGGTGCTGGCAGCCTGTACACCCCGTTGTGCTGCCCAGCATGTAAAGGGTGAGACAGCTCCTCCATCTGCTCTTTTTCCTGACTCAGCTTTAGTACAGCCATGTTTTGAAAGCAAATACGTCTGTGGACAGTCAGGAGTAGCAAATACCTACTCCTTGACTGACCTGCACGTATTAATCTCAGGCTAGACTTGCTCTTTGCTGGCAGTCAAGACAAGGGTAAATCACTCCCCAACCATAGACTACACCACCAGTTTACACAGTTAAAATTTCACAACTTTATTTTGGGCTAAGCTGTTAGGCCATAGCAGCCCTTCTCAATAAGCAGTCCTTAAAATCCTCATTGCTGTTCTCCTGGAGAATTACACCAGGCTGGCCCCAGGCTGTTATCCTGGTCAACTCTTGCTGCTGTCAGCCACCCCAAGGCTGGACAGTGTGGGCAAACTTATTTAGAGCCCTTTCTCTTCTTGGCCAGCTCAGCTAGTTCTTCCTGGATATGCTGGACAGAGGCAACATCTCCCTTCTCTCGTGCCTGCTTGAGAGCTTCTTTGTACACTTGTTTTGCTTGCAGAAAGTCTTCTGTAGCAAAAGGAAAAAGCAGCATGGCTGTCTGCATCTCCCCATCTCAGAGTCCCCTCCTGAAGCAGGCCCACATGCAAAGCACAACCAAGGACTACTTGGAACACAGCAAGACCTAGCAAGCTTCAGAAAACATCCAGCATAGAGTGCCAACTGGGAGAACAGCAATGATGATGGAACAGGTCCATCAAGATCTTATAGAAACATGTCTCAAGCATATCTTTGGTCCTTTTGGAACCAGTTACTGTAACAGACAAGGGAAATGAGATCCCCTGGTAACCTTTTGAGTCAGATGCACCAGAACTACATTTATCTTGGACAGTGTCCTTCAGCAGCTTGAATTGAATTGAATTTCAGCACGACTCAGGTCACCTACACAAAGTTGGCAGATCTACCCCTTAAACTAAAAATAGTAACACAATAATGCTATAGTTCAGTTCTACGATACAGGCACCTGCAGTGACACAGCCTGGAGGTTTATTTACCCACCTTTGTGCATCAGAATGGCTGCCAGGTTATTCAGTACCATGTGCTCCTCGGGGTGCTGAGTCTCCTTTGCCAGCTCTGCTGCCCTCTTCACACAGGAGTACGCCTCGTCGTAGTGCCCCTGTGCATCCAGTACAGTTGCCAAGTCATTCATAAGCACCACGGTCTGCACCAGGACAGAAGAGGAAGTCTCAGAGCAAGACTTGTATAGAAGTCTGGGGCAGCAGAAGCACCACATTCATACCCCTTGTCAAACTCATAAAAGTAGTATTTTCCTGAGAAGCTTTTAGAAAGAAAATGTCTTCTATATCAGCAAGCTGCATGCTTAGTCTTCCTGGCAAGAAGATAGAACCAAATTTCATGCTGTGTATGTTTGATGCCAGCAAAGCTGCTCTTAAGGCTGCCTCATTCCCTGGGAGATTAGCCTTTCTTTCCCTCGTAGTCCCAACTACCATTGTACACGTCACCTGTGGATGAGTCTCTCCCTGAACATCATTTGATATCTGCAGAGCCTTCTCGTACATTTTTTGGGCCACTGGGAGCTGGTTAATGTCTAGGAGATAGCGAGCATAGGAGTCCAGGCTCATCCCAAGCAAGAGACGGGTGTTGGCCTTTTCCTCAGCTGCAAACAGAAAGAAGTGGAAGTGACCACTTCTACAAGATCAAGCATGAATTTCTGTCCTCCTAGAGCAGGAAATTCATGCCACGTGGAGACAATGGACTGACGTGAAGACGGTGCTTGGGCAATATGGAAAGGAACATCCAGGGCAGGGAAATGGGGAAAAGATTAATGAGAAGTCTTTGGCAGACAAGACAGTCTCACCTGATAGGACATCCTCAGGCAAGTCCTTTTGCTTGGCAATCTTCTCCTCTAAGGTCAGGATGCAGAACTCATAGCCAGCCAGGGCCAATTTGTGCCTGCAATGTAAAACAACTCAGCAAAGTAAAACTCCTTCATACCTGAGAGGATGGATGTGAACACCATCATTCTAGAAGGCCTGTAAGACTCTCACCCCTCGCCTGTTTTGCCCTTCACCAGAACATTCTTGCCTTGCTCTCTTCTTGATAATGGCCCTTCTCTTGACCCATGGGCAAAGAGATCCAAGGGTAGAGGGTCACCCTCCCCACTGGTAAGGCCAGCTAAGGCAACCCATGCTGATGCTCCACTGAAAAATGAAGCTTCAGGTTACCAGCCACTAGCTGCATTCAAAAGCCTTCTCTCCAGTGTAGCATGTATTTAAGACTAAAGAGTGATGTCCTCTACGGCTGCTTCTGCCCTAAGCTGGGCAATCACCGTGCTACATGACAGCAGGCACACAAATATCATGCTGATTAGAACTTTTACATTGATGGTATTTTGGCACAAAGCTTCCTCAGGCATTATTCTTAAGGGGAAAAGAGCCTCCTTCTTCACTGCCACTCTGAAGTGAGATTAAAGCAGAAGATGCCTTAGCAGGGGACTCACTGTTTCTGAGCAGCATAGATACTGGCCAGCTTGAGGGACATCTCAAGGATCGCATTGTCATCCTGCCAGGGGGACACACAATGCAACTGTCATTCCTCTTCTGTCCCCCCAGTAGAAACATCACTTTGCCAAAGAACAAGTTTAGACCTTGAAAATGCCCATGCCCTTAAAGGAAGTTCTTGAGAAGCCAGCAAGCTCAGAGCTAGTAGTGCTGGTTTCCAGTAGGAGGTATTACAGCACAAGAAATAGACCAAAGACTTGTCAATGCTTTGCCCTGAAAGCATTTATCAGAAGAACATACCTCCTTCATGTCCCCTGCGAGCGAATAGCTCACACTTGCTTTGTAGAGCTTTTCTGCCTGAAATGAGAATTTTGAAGAGAACACTGAAGAACGGTGGCAGTTAAAACAAAAGGTCTCTACCCTTCTTGGAGGTAGATTGGGAGAAACTCGTCTCATAATTGTGGTGTTTGCACTGTATGTCAAGACCAGTCAGCAGCAAAAGGTTAACTGGAGCCTCTGGTACTGCCAACTAGGTGTCCTTTCCGTTTCTGCTTTAGGACTGCCACACCAGCCATGAGTTTACCACATTTGTGTGCTGTCAGGGCTTTCCCAGACTCTCCTTGGGATGGTATCTAAACGTTCCACTGCAGCATCTGACAGTAAGAGCCATTCCTTCTTTTGTGTTATGTTGAAGCCCAAAATTTAACTGTGAAAGCATCTTTTTAGCAGCACGTGCTCCGCAGCACTGCAGTCCCACAGCAAAGTGTTCTGCTTTATACTGGGAGATCTCTGCCTCACAGCTCTCAGCTTGTCACAACGCATTGCGCCTCCATGGTCTTGCACAAGATGCAACCTCGTAAAATTCAGAGGGGAAGACAACTGGGTTACTCACATTTTCCAGCTGTCCCTGCATGAAGGCCACGTTCGCCATCTGGAAGAGACAGACAGTGCTGAGGCTGCACGGTGGCTGCTGTCCCTGCTGCCTACAGCCCCAGCACAGAGCACTACACCCCCATAAGGGACCTGGAGCCCCACAGCACAGGCCAGACCCACACGGGACGCCCCAGAGCAGGAGGTACCGTGCTGTACCTGCGCACACCTACCATGCTGTAGGTGTAGATGATGGCTTTCCTGTTATCCGACTGGTGCGACAGCCGCAGGGCCTGGTGCAGGACCCTCTCGGCCTCCCCCAGCTCGCCCTTCATGACGCTGAGCTGCAGAGAGAAGGGGAAGCCGAGGGGCAGCTCAGCCGCCGGGCCCCGCACTGAGGTGCCGCCGCCGGGCCCCGCACTGAGGTGCCGCCTCACCTTGGCTCTCTTCAGCAGCTGGATAATGGCGTCCTCGCCGTCCTCCTCGGCGTCCTTGGAGAAGAAGGAGAGGGCTACGGGGCGAGGGTGACCATCGCCCGCGCCGCCATGCCCCGGCCCAGCACCCCGCTGGGTGCTCCCGCCTCACCTCCAAGCGAGCAAATGCCGCTCTGGACCGACCGGGCCCACCGCCGCGGCCCGGACCCCGTTCTGCTGCTGCCGCTGCCGCCTTCATCCTCCCGTCCCCCGCGGGCCCCGCCGTGCCAGGCAGTGCGGGGTGTCGGGAACCCCGCGGGGCAGCGCCGGACGGCCAAGCGGCACAAGACCCGTGGCAACCCCGTCGGCAGCATTCTCCCCCGCGGGCCCTTTAAGAGCTCGCCCTCGCCACGTGATGAGGGCCCGTACGTCACTGGGGGCAAAGGGCGCCTGTTGCTATGGAGACGCTCCCTCATGGCTGGGCGGCCGCAGGTAGGTAGGCCCGGCCCCGGCCCCAGGGTCGCCATCCCAGGACCGGCGGCTCTAAATAGCTCCGGCGCGGCTCCACCGTGCCGGGGGACTCCCCAGGGACCGCAGCAGGGAGCAGCCCATGGTCTTTCCCTCAGGGATCACTCAGCGCTGGTCGCGGGCCCCGGGTCAGCCAGGTTGTCCAGCCGCGGGGGAGCTCTGCGGCCTCTGCCTCCGCTTGGGCCAGCGCCGGGTCACTGCAGGCCGGAGCCTCCTCCTGGAGCTGGCTGTACCGTCCCCTCCGTCCTTCCATGGGAGCTGTTTATCCCCGCGGGTATCAGAGAGACACCTGTGTGTTACTGGGAAACACTTTGTTCTGAGAAAGTGTAAAAAACACTTCAAAAACGGTTCAAAAGGTGCCGAGGATGCTGTTTGCTTGGCCCCCTTGCAGGGCTGAGATAGAGTGCTGCCCAGATAAACTCTCCTGGATTATAGTATCTGCAGTGACTTTAGTGATTTCCCACTGTTTCCTCTTCTCTTCTGTCCTGCATCCAGACACGAGGCCAGTGCCAATAGGATGGACAGTACTTTGCCAGCAGTAGCAGAAGAGCTTTTGAAAGAGATCAAAAAGGCTTATCAGGAGACCTCACAGGGTACGTAAATGAAAACAGAACCGTTCCAGCAGGCGGTAGGGCAGTAGTACAGGCGCTGTCAAACTCTGGTAGCAATGAGGGTTGTCAGCACCCCTTGCTTGCATCTTCTGCAGGGTCTGTCACATAAGGGGTACCCTTCCCTTTCAGGAGTGCTAGAGTAAGATGTTGAGGTCCCATGCTTTTACATTTAGGGTATGCATCCTTGAAGTATATTTGGGCTTCTGTATTTCTGTTTAAAATGAATCCCTGTTGCTGAATGCAGATTTAGTTGCTGCACTTGATACAATCTGCCTGGACACAAGGGGGTGTGAAGCACTGGTAACCAGGAACAGCCCCTTCTAAAAGTCAGGCCCTTCCAAAAATTACATCAGGTTGGACACTTTTTTGAACGTGGGACCTGAGGCAACGCTGCTTGCTTAGAGCTTGTAGTGTGAGTGCCTGTGCTTCAGGGATGGTCATATATATACTTTTAGATAGTCATTTTGTTGTGTCTGCTGTACTGCTGTTCTTTAGAGACTCACTAATTTCACAGCTAGAATTGAAAAGGAAATTCTTCATAAAAACAATGGTGTTTCATGACTGACCAGCAGAGGGTGGGGTGTTAGTGATCCCAGGGCAAAGAACGACTTTCCTGAGTGAAGCAAGCATAGGCCAACAGTTAAATCTTGGCCAATTCTAGCAGCTAGTTAAGAGCAGCCACCTTAATTGCACTCTGGATGTAATCTGGATGTAGTCCTGTAATCTGTAAAACTGAAAGAATATTACTGTTTGTGTTCACTTGATAAATAGTGCAGAATGGTTCTTCCTAAGGAAAGTGTCTGTTTAAGGAATATTTCAACTGCACTAACCCCAACCAAATACACATTCAGAGAACTCTGAGCACTACTTTTGAGTGGGGATTGGGCAGAGACTTAATGTCTGAACTGTGAGAGTGACCACATTAACAGCTTTTTGGCATAGTTGCAGTGTGGCTCCTGTCAGGTTAGAGTAGATCCAAAATCTACATGTGGCTTTTAAAAAGAGCTTTATAAATCTGGTTGTAAGATCTATTTCTCTTTAAAGCACCAGAATAGCACTGAGGCATTCATTGAGACTTAACTATAGAAACAAACTGATTGATCGCTTTGGATAATTAAATTAGAAGAATTAGAAGTTGGAAAAGTCAAACCAACAGCATAAGTTATAGAAAATATTTTGAATTGTTGGAACTAAGGATTTTAAAGTAAAAAGTCCTTGCAGTGGAATACAGGGATGTAGGACACTGTGTCCCATCAATGGTAACAGAGTGGTCAGAGCGTAAGCTGTTAGCTACAATAAACAGACTAATTTTCTGAAGTGTAGTTTTCCATCTTAACAAGAAATTTTAATAACTGAAGACATTATGTTTCCATGTGCTGTATTAAAAGCTATAAACTAGTGGCGCCCTGCAAGACTATGCTGGGAAAAGAATAACATTTTTAAAGTTTTGATGCCAGAGTTCTCAGCTCATGCCAAGAGTGTTTCAGGGAAACCAATATATATACTTTTAACCAACCTCTTAAAGAGGAAGAGTAAGATGTTGAGGCCGCATCCCTTTTTTTTTTGCATCCTTTTAAAAGTAGGATATTTTAAAAATAAGTATATTTGGACTTCTGCATTTCTTTTTAAAATTAATCCCTGTATGTACATGTACAATCTGAATGTACATGTAATTGCTGGACTTGCTAAGTGCTTCAGCACTACCATAGCTGATCATTTTGCTGCTCCTTCTTGCTTTTTGGTGGCTGGAGAGGATGTTAGGGAGACACTAGCTCTCCTGTGATGTTGATGTCTGTCACAGCAAAATCATGCTTCATTTTCTTTTTGTTGCAGTCCCTGATGACCTGCTGTTGGGGTAAGTATCCTTTGCTTCAGTTCTTGTCCCAGGTGTCCTGCTAAAGGAGAGCTGATAAAGGAGAGATCTGCTGTCTTCATAGCACTGCTTTTTTTTTTTCCTTCCTGTGCTTGTCCAGTACATGTTTCTCATGCAGAATTGCTATGTGGTTTTTTCTGGCAGTGGAAATGAAGGTCCAAAGAGACAATCTCCAGGGTTTATCCAAAGATTCATGAGATGGTCTCTGTATTGCTGAATCTCCTGTGATGACTTGCTTTAATTTGGGTGGATTAAACATGTGAAAACCCAGAACATTTAACCTTCACTCTGGGTCCACCCTTACATCTGGAATGAGTTTTCTGTGAGAGTGGACTGTGTTTCAGAGTGATTCATGCTGCTGGAGCATGAATCCAGCGTTCCTATCATTGTGAGCACAGCAGCATCCTGAGATTTCTTCTCTTTGAGTCACGGGCACGCGTGATAGAAAGGGAGAAGTGAAGGTATCATCTGTTTGCACAAGGGAATTGTTAACTTGAAGGTTACCCTCAGAGTTCTCTTCTGCTTAGAAGACATTTCAGGTCAGCCTCATCATCCTCACTTGGATCAAAGCTTGTGACTATTTCAGCCATTCCCAAGCAGTCTCCTAAGAGATCCAAGCTCCACAACTTCTGCAGCCCTCACTAACTGGTGTTGAAGGCAGAAAGACAGCATCACAGTGGGAGAGGCTTTTCAGATTCACCTTTAGCTCTGTGTTCCTGCCTGCTTGTACCTTAGCCAGGAGGGATCACCAGGGACCATTCAGGCTTTAATATCTTTGGGTTTAAAGTTATCCAAGGTGAAAGGTAGTATCCACACTTGTGAAAGGTATGGATGCTGGCTCCCTCTACTGGGACCACAATGGCCTTTGAAGGGTGGGATTATATTTGACAAGTTTCATAACTTTTTGTTTCCTTCTTGTCATAAAGGAAAAGAAGAGAAAAGAAATTCTCCTGTTAAGTTTAATAACCATTGGGTGGTAACTCTTGGCAGCCAGACTTTCATCAGTTCTCTGTGACCAGCAGCTCAGAACTATTCTGATTTAATTTCTGAATTTCTTCCAAATCTCTGAAGTCCTTCAGTTTCCTTGGGGCATTCCCCTTATTTCCTGTTAGACTGATCAAATCAGATGCATGAAAAAAGAATTCCCAAAATTTGAAAGAGTTACTGAAACTCATTAAAGTCTGCCCCCTTATAGGCCCACACCTAATCATTAAGGAATGTCTTACGTTGAGTGTTCCCCCACCCACCTCCTTTCAGTCCTCAAACGAAGCCAACCCTTATTGCCTTGAGTTTGTGTAACTGAATTTTTGGTCTTCCTGGAATAAGTCTGTCCGTTTGGCTCGTTATCAATGAGCTTGACTCAGACACATAGGTCAGCCCTGCTGCTGAGACGCCAGGGCTCTGCCTTGGCTCTTTACTGGACTTGGAAATGTTCCTCTGCTTTCTCTTGTTCTCCCACTCATGTTTTGTACTATCTTTTCATCACTGCTGATTTTCTTCTTGTTTATCCTTATAACTAACGTAGACTACACAGATTTTTCTCAGTGGGGAAAAGGTCTGTAAAGTTAACTGAGTTGCCCTCAGCTCTTTGGAACGCATTCAGAGCAGCTGGATCTACAGGTGTAGGATAACTTTTAAGCCTATGAGCTGCCTGGACAGTAGGCTAAAGGTACAGATGT
This sequence comes from Jacana jacana, assembly GCA_013400555.1. NCBI lineage: Eukaryota > Metazoa > Chordata > Aves > Charadriiformes > Jacanidae > Jacana > Jacana jacana. Next base: position 300,848 of record VZTM01014691.1, read on the forward strand.
CCACATTTAATATACAGCTTATCATATACCCTTGCATGGCATCAACAGGAGATAAAATTCTCCCTGCAGGGATGTGCAGACAAGAGTATGTAGATAGAAATTACTGTGCCTTTAGGACTCACAGCTCTTTATTGTTCCACTTGCTGGTGCAGAATTCTACAGCACCAAGCACAGCAGCAGCCAGACACCAGCATGTGCCACCTCCATGATGCTGCCTCATGGTGCTGAGGCCAAGGAGAGTTGCAGGAAGCAAATGTGTGCCTGAGCAAACCTGGCTAACCTTGTCTTTACCCCATCCCAGGCACTCTCTGATCCATAAATGGTGTGCACTGGTGCATCCCGGCATGGTGATGGGTCCTGCTTGGAAGGAAAGGAAAGGGGAAGGGTTTTTAGGGTGGGTGGAGTGACATAAGGCATGTGTTGTCCCTGGGTGTTTATCTGAAACAAATTTGTTGCATCTGAGGCTAATGCTATCCGGTGGCTCCATGTGGAGTGAAGTGTCTTAAGTATTTCCTTGATGGTTTTTAGCTTCCTATTGATGCAGTTTGGTGGGTAGATAAAGAAAAATTTATACCTCAGTTGTGACTGCGATAGAGGAGATGTGATCACTACAAAATGACTCATTCATTCTCCAGGGTTTAAACCAGTTTCTCTGGGATGAGGAAGGAGCCCTGCTGCTGCATTTCTATTGCTCAAGGAGCTATGTATCATTGCTGCTCTCTCATTGCTCCAAGACATGGTGTGTGGGCCATGGCTGGAGGTGGGATTCAAGACTCAACTGATCAATAATCTGATCCAGGACAGCCTGTATGTACAATTAAGGTGTCCCTTAATTGCACAGTCCCTGGGCTGTGTGTGTGACACTGTCTGTTGCCTGTAGCCTTTGCTGGATCCCGAGCACTGAGCATCCTTCAGGATTTCCTTCCGGCATCTTCTCTGTGCCAGCATGTCTTCCTTTTGCTGCCAGAGGAGCAGTTTCCTGTGAAGAAGACCTAGGGTATTTAGGGTGCTGGGCAGAAGCAAAGCTTCCGCCTTTAGAGTGTAGACACACTGATAAATTGTTTGTGTGCCAGTGCTCTGGTACTAAAAAAATCTCATTTCTGTGTCTCTGATGCACTTTGTCTCATTTTAGTTCAGGACAGGAACCACTTCATGTCCTGTTTGTGCAGCAAGCAGCCAGGAGAGTGTTTGGGTCATAGTGCTGAAAAAGAAGCACATAAGATGTAACGTCCTGTGTAAGAAAAAGTCTTAGAAATACCTTGTAATAAAATCTGATTGGGATTTTACAAAGAAATGTGGGACTATTTGGGAGTAGGCTGGAAATTTGGAAGTTGTCTTAAGAGTATCAAACCCCAGCTCTGAATAGGCAGCAGAGTAGAGGCTGTCCTGAGGGACTGAGTCCTGGGATTCTCTCAGAGGGACAGGGCAGGGTTTCTCACAAAGCTGAGAATGACAAGTGCATTTCAGTGCTTGGTAGCATAATTAATGGAACTGGAGCTGCCGGGTGTTTGAGAGGCAGTGGGAGCCTTTGGCAACAGGGGTAAATCCCATAGGTGAAGGCTAAACCAGGAGATCTCCTTCTGTGATGTGCCCTAACTAGAGACATGCTCTTTTTCAGGCTGAAGTTCATATTTGGCCCATCTGCTGTCCCAGCTTTGGATTTGGTGGATCAGCGTTCTGTCACCCGAGTCAGGTCCCCCAGTGGAAGGACCGCATACCAGGTACACGCCGCTTTTCTCCTCTTCAGTCTTACTTTCTGATGGTTTCCAGTTGACATGTGAGCCAATATTTGGCTAACTTGCAGAACGTGGAAGGGCACTTGGATAAACATAGAGAGAATATCATAGAGTGTTTTACACACTCTTGAAGTGATCCTGGAGAGCAGTAGCCACAGACTAGAATTAGAACAGCATGGTTCCCTACCGTTTTCTTTGTGGCTCTCAACCAGTCAAAGACAATTTCTTATGTGTTTGTGGATAACACAATCAGAATGAAGTTTTCCAGGGATTGCTAATTTTGCTTTATTGCTTCCATCCAGCAAGGGCAGTTCTTACCCTTGACAAAGTGTACGCAATGGGCTGTTATCTGCCATCACTGCGTTTGTTTCCCTGTTGCACTCCAAATTCTCCGTGTCCTGAACACTCTTGACCCTCTGCTTGGCAATAGGATCCTTGCTGCCTGGGAGGAAGCAACACAGGCCAAGTCTGTGGGTTTCGTTCTGGCTCATTGTAGCCAAGTGTGTGAATCACAGAAACATCTTCATAAAATGACGTTTTAGGAAGTAGAGCTCAACCCAGCCCTAAAGGTTGAACTCCTCTTACAGCACAAGGGTCAGAGATGAAGCTGAGGTGTATTAGGTGAAGAGAGGAGCCATTGGCACTTCTTTCTGACTTACTTTCTGTGGTGTGGATAACTCCTTGCTTTACTGTACCAGAGCACCAGTGGCATCTCTGCTGGGGACAGTCTGTCTGCTCTGTGAGCTCTTGACCAGCTGCATCCAGCCCATGGGGCCAGTCAGAGAGAAGCTGTGTGCTGTGCCCTCTCCACTGAACCTGGTGCTGTGCTTTTTCACACACCAGAGGAGAGGGAAACTCTTCACTGTTTCAGCAGCCAAGAGGAACATTTCCAAATATCCTCCCTGTAAAGGCCCTTCTCTCCTTCACTGGAGGTGCTGCGATGCTCTGGGGTCACCTAGGGTAAGAGAAGAGCTGTGACTCCAGGCCTGGGTAACAACACAGTCATTTTTCACGTGTTCAGAGCTTGCATTGCTTGGTTTGCACGTGGAGTCTTTATTGCTTCTGGGGCCTTGGAGAGGACATCGACCCCTCCAGAGAGCCATGATTCATAAACATACAGGACTCGGGAACAAAGCCTTTGATTTGAGTTGAGGTCTTGCCTGTGGATATTGGGTAAAGCCTAAGAATCACTGCTTCCAGGACCCTTAGACAGCAGCTGCCTTGGTAATTGAATGCTGAAAGGCTTTTTCTCTTTTACTGTTGCTTGGCTGAATATGCCACTGGGCAGAGAATGGTCACGGTCTCCTTGCAGAGCTTTGTCGAGTGGTGCAGGCTGAGGCAGAGCTCTGCAGCCTGGGAGGCACAGTCTTCACTTAGCACCCTCTTGTGGGAAGGATGAGGGGAACTGCTTAGGGCCTCTGATTGTCCCAGGGACCCTAAACGTGTGCTCACACGCTTACAGCTTCTCTGCAGCATGGCAGTTATCTGCATCTTCAGAGGCCTAATATTAATCTTAGATGCAGGAAGCCCCATGAGACGTGGAAGAGATGAGAGCAGGATGAGAGGGCTTTGTTATGCTGGGTCCTGCCCTGACACTCTGTTCTGGACTGGGCTGGCACCCCTCCACACTGCCCAGCCCTCTCCCTGCTGAAGTGAGGGGCAAAGAATTCCTGCTGGAGGCAGTCCTGCGGTCACCACCTGGGAGCAGATTGATTAATATCAACTGAGGGGCCCAACAGTTGGTCCAACTGGTGCGTGTTGGAGAAGAGCAAGTGTCAGAACTGCTCTCATCCTGCCGCGACAGGCAGAGGGAGCCACTGGTTCCCCTGTGGGGAAGGAACCCCTGGAGGGTAGGTCAGAGCTGATCACCAGGAGATAAAGAAGGACAAGCACAGCCTTCAGCGTGGATGAGTATGATGAGTATGATGTGAGCATCACCCGGGGTCTGTGCCTGTGTCTTCCCAGCTGACGGGCAGCCTACAGGAAACAGCCCCTGCCTTGCAGGTGCGTGTGTGCTCCTGAGCAGCATTCCTCTTCAGTGAAGCTTGATTGCCGATTAAGGCCATGCTGATGAGTTCATTAACTGAGGAATCTGACGAGATATTTTCTCTGGGGAGAGTGAGGCTGATCCCATTGTGAAATTCTTCCTCAGCACAGCTGTCTGAGAGGCAGAAACAAAAAGCAGAGCCTCCCCTGAGGCTGCTGGCTGGAGCGGTGACAGGAGCACAGAAAGCAAAACACTGAGTGGGACGCTCCACTCGAGTGGCTGAGTAGTCTCACTGGTTCTCCATTCACGTGTGTGGTGTAGACACATATCCCTCCTGCATGCTCTGCTCCCTCAGCAGAGAAGCATGGCCAGTGCAGTGGGAAGAGGGGGTGTCCTCGGCTGCCTGGACACACGCACAGTCATCCTTTTCACTTATTCCCCAGAAAGTCAACTCTGCCATTTGCACCCAGATGTGGTGGAGCTGGAATGTGAGATGGTGCTTTCCCTTGCAGCTGGATCTGGAGAACTGTTCTCATTGAGGCCTTGAGGCTGGTCCTGTTGTGAAACTCCAAAACTTTGGTCATCGTAGCCAAATCTGAGATGCTGATACTTCACAGGCTAAAATGCTGTTTGTGTCCTGTATCACCCAGTGCATCTGAGGTTCTGCTTCAGGGGGAAATGGCTTTGCTCAGACAGGCCCTAGGACTGTGGCCTGTATCGTAGGCAGCTCTTGCCCTCGGGGGCTGAGATGGGAGCATAAAGAGCCCTCAGCCAAGTGAAAGCTGTGATTTGTCTTTTAATGCCTGGGCACTAATGCCCTTGCTACTTACTAGAGGAGTAGCATCCATGGGGTGTTCAAGGACTGATGTTACCTCAAAGTTGTTCATCGTCCCAGAAGAGCTTCTATAATGCCTGCCTTAGCTGCAGACTAAAGCCAGCCCTTCTAACTCCAGACTGGGGAGAAATAAATCTTACCTGCTGCAGAGGTGGTGGGTGCTGGCTGATGGTGGGGCTGCACTGGGTCTGGCAGAAGTGTAAAGCAGTGAGCAGGTGGCAGTTGGGGCACCCATCGGCTATGCCCGAGTTGCAGAAATGCTGTGAGCTGTGGGAGTGAAACCAGTTAGGAGGGAGAGAGCCTCCTGCCAACTGTCACTTGCATTGCTCACATCCTGCACTTTTATTGAATTCTTCTTTTTTTATGTCCTTTTTAATTAATTTCCTAGAACTGTATGGCAGCCTGCCCCTCCCTCCCCGTGAAGGAGTTGAGCATCAGGTCCTGGCACACACTGTGCCTAGCTGTGTGCTGGTGGCAGCAGTAGCTGCCATGGTGCCACAGTTGGCCCTCCTGCATCCCCACACGCTGGCAGGGACACCACCACGAGTCGGTTTTTCCTTGCTGTGCAGCCAGCAACCGCCGGGCGACGGGGGCAGCGGAAGGAAATCTCACGGCCTCTCTGGGCCAGGAGAGCACCCCAGTGCCTGGCTTGGCTGCAGCTGGCCAGAAACAGAGGCACCTTTTTCTCTCAGTCTTTGGATTTTAGATTCTGCCTTATTAGGCAGCTGCGTTGTTGCCATCTAGGTCAGGACGAGGGAGAGCTAAACTCAGCCCAAATCTGGCAGTGTCTGTGCCTTCCCCCTCTCCTCAAAGGAAAACACTTCTGAAGGAAAGGCACCATCAGAATACTTCATCTTGGAAAAAACAATCAAAGGGGCTACGGAAAAACAAACTTATCACAAGTGAAACAAACTCAGCCGGGAGTATAAGGAGGGCCGAGGGTAAAGGCCAGACTGAAAAAAAAAGGCTGGTTTACCCTGAAGTGGAAATTTGAGTCTTGTGTCCTGAATCTGCTGGGAGTAAAGGGGATTATGAGGCATGGGCACTTCTGCGGGAGAGCTTAAACTTGTGGACGTTACCTGTGAGGCAAGGGGTGCAGAGAGAGGAGCTCCAAGGGACAGGGAAGGCTCCCCTTGCAGCTCTGGACAGGGAGGGACGATGTTCCTCTGGAGGGACTTAGGAGGGCCAGGGCCATCCTGGAGGGCAGCAGCATTCTGCTGAGCTCCTCTGGCTTTTTCACTTTTTTGTGTTTATCTTTGGGTGCAGGTGGATTTGTGCCCCAAACCCAACCAGAGCCTAAGCCTGCTGTGGGAGAGGAATGTGGTGTGCCATCAGAGCCCAGGGGCTCGTGCGCAGAGAGTGCTGCTGGTTGATGGCACCCTCTCTGCAACACCCAGGAAGAGCTGGTGCCCACTGTGGAGGCGGGTTTATGTCACTGTGGCAGAGATGAGACACATTGTAGAAAATACTCTGTTGTAGTTGAGTTTTGGCCATGGCCTGCACTCAGTTCAGGCCTCAGAGCATTAGGGAAGCCCATGCTTTTGAGCACAGGTTTCTGCTTGTGGATTGTAAGTGTGTTCTGCTCCCACAGACTTCCCTTGTAAGAGGAGAGGGCAGAGCAGTTGGCTCTTAAAGTAGCTTCCTAAAAGCTATTTTCCAGTCTTGAAGAAAGCAGAAGGGAAGTCCATAGGGCAGTTTTCCTACACTGCAGTCAGCTCAAGCACCTCACAGTTTGCCCATCAGGTTCCCTCACCTGGCTGCCCATGGTGCAGGGGAATATGCCTCAGTACCAGCCTTCCAGAGGAGCAGCATGTGGGAAAAGACTGCAGTGCTGTTCCCAAAGCAGAGATGGAGCAGGGAGGCTTCTTCTCTGGAGACTTCAGCTTTGTTTATTCAGATAAAACTGGATTCCAAGAGCTGCAGCTGGTTTTGGGAGCAGAACAGCAAGAGCTTTTGCAGCTTTCTGCCACGGAAGCTGGTGAGAAGAGGCCTCACTGCGAGTGCTCACTGCTGCTCTTCACCCACCCTCAGGTCCGTGGTGGCCCTGGACTCACAAATGGGCTTTCTGTGACAAGAGAGTCTTTGCCATCCTGGGGACAGAGCTTGCTGGAGGGGCTGGCAGCTTGCTCTGCTGCCAGCTTTGGGAGAGCAGGGGAGGAGGCTTTGTGCTACTGCCCTTTTCCTGATCTCCTGGCAGCAGGCAGGTCACTGGAGCTGAGGTCTGCTGCAAGCCCAGGGGGGGTGTGCAGCAATGCTTCCTCACCTGCAGGAAGAGAATTGTGTTGAGACCGTGAGAAAGCTGAGGAGCTTCGAGTTTAGATGGCTTCCTGCAGTGTTTGGGGCTGCTTTTGTGTTGTGACACCTGCTCGCCAGTTGCACACTGTGGGTCATTGTGGGGAGGACTTCAGGCCAGAAACAGGCTAAGAGTCAGAGGAGGTAAAAGTGACTGCTGTCTCTGACTCCTGCTTCCTCCAACTGTTCCAGGTCCTTGGGAGTTCAGGCAAACTCTACACCTGCTACAGTTCCTGCCATTTCTGCACGTGTCCCGCTTTTGGGTTTAGTGTATTGCAGAAGAGCGAGAGCCTGCTGGTAAGTTGTCTGCCTTAACCTGGAACTGGGACAGGGGGCAGGGGAGGAGGTTGTGCCCTGCTCCTTGAACCTGAGCAGCCTCAAGTTTCCAAGGAAGCAAATGCAGGAGTGTTGGCTTGGCTGTGCCTGACCCACTGCATGATTTGGCCTCTGGGAGTCATGGAATTTGGGTGGGACTAGGCCTAACGAGGTGGGGGGGGGCTTTTATTCTTAATTAAGCATTACTGTTCTGGCTTTCAAGAGATGAGCTCTTGGAACAAGGGCTGTTGCTGCTAATGGGACTGTACATGGAGTCTGCTGATGAAGTGCAGTTCACCCAGTGCCCGTAAGGAAGGGCTCAGGGTAGCTTAACTGGTCTGGAAGGGTTCACCACTGGTGCCAACACTCCCTCCCCCATGGGAAGCCCGGCTGTTCCCAGAGCTCTGCAAACTGGGCCTAAAACTCTTGTTTTTGAGAGGCATGTGGGCTTCCAGACCGTATCAGGCCAAACCTTGTCCTTTATAATCTGGATCCACCTTCTCCTGCACGTGTGTGGGGAGGGCATCGGGAGCCAGAAACACTTTGCTGCGGGTCAGGTCCCTGTCTCTCAGTATCCTGGTGGCAGAACTGCCCTGGGGCCACTGGAGCAGCAGCCTGTGCCAGGGCTTGGTGTGCCAAGAGGGAACCATGTTCCTGGGAGGGGTGAGCGCTTCGTTAGACCCATTCTGGCTGGGATAGATTTCTGTGGCTTCCAGAAAGAGCGTGTCTTTCCTGCCTTGCTCCTGCTGGTAACTTGGCTGCGCTGTTATTTGCAGTGCAAACATATACTGGCCGTCTACCTCAGCCAGGCCACGGGAGCCTGCCAGGAGCTAACTGTCTCTGAGGAGCAGCTCACGAGCATCTTACTGGCTGAGGAAGAGGATGAAGGATGAAGGACTTGGATCACATGTGGATGTGCTCTCTGTGTGCCCTCCCAGCTGGGCAGCTGGCACTTTTTTCTATCTCCAAGACTGTGAAACATTGACCATGGCTGAGAGATTTCCTCCCACGCTGCAGCCAAGCATGACGTTAATTAGCAGATGGATTAATTAATAAATGTTTCGTTTATTTAGGCTATTCTGGGATTGCTGAAGGTGCTTGAAGGGGTCTGCAGTGTAGTGTGTGTGCTGTGGGGATACAGACAGTGCAGGCCGGTCTCTTAGGGATCCCTTTAGTGTTGTTAACTCTGCCAGCGCGTTAACTGACCCCAGTGCCCTCCTGGTGCCCGCCTGGCTCTGTGGAGCTGGCCTGGGACGGGGTGACGCCATGGTGGCTTTTTGCTACTGGCTGCTCTGGGCAGTTTCTGATTCATAGAATCATAGAATCATTTAGGTTGGAAGAGACCCTTGGGATCATCAAGTCCAACCGTCAGCCCTACTCTACACCAGCCCTACTCTTCCCTACACCAGATCCCTCAACACCACATCTAATCTGCTCTGAAACACAGTCAGGGATGGGGACTCCACCACCTCCCTGGGCAGCTGATTCCACTGACTGACCACTCTCTCTGTGAAAAACTTTTTCCTCATGTCCAGCCTAACCCTCCCCTGCTGCAGCTTGCAGCCATTCCCTCTTGTCCTGTCGCTCATTGCCCGTGAGAAGAGACCAGCACCAACCTCTCTCCAATGCCCTTTCAAGCAGTTGTAGAGAGTGATGAGGTCTCCCCTCAGCCTCCTCTTCCTCAAACTAAACAACCCCAACTCCCTCAATTGATCCTCATAAGCCTTGATTCATCACTGGCAAACCCATACCCAGGACTGGGACAGGGACCCCTCGAGACTGGTGAGAGTTCTGTGCTCCTGCTGTGCTTACTGTAACCCGGGGTCTTTGGAAGCGCCACCCTGGCTGCTGTGTGTTTAACTTGACCCATTTCAGACACACGGCCCACCCTGTGCGGGCAGACAGGGCAAGGCCAGACCCCACCACCACCCCCGAGCTGGGCACAGGCTCCTTCAGCCCCTGCTCCGCCATCAGGCTCCTCCTCCTGTGATGCACCGTGTGAACACAACACCGCAAGGAAAAAACCAGGCAGAGCTGAGCCAGGCTGTGTAGGTGGTCAATTAAGCATTTTGTATGTAAATAACAGTTACTGCAAATACAAAATCTGAGCAACATGAGGAAAACACATCCATCCCACGTACATCAGAGCAGTAGTGAGTGACAGCCGAACAGCCACAGCTGCACTCGTACAGACAGTTCCTCTGCCATTTGTACTTCACATTTTTAGAGAAACCTTCAGAGCTTTTTTTTCCCTTCGGGGGAGGGGTGGGGGGGATGAGAGAGGTGTCCTATTTTTATTTTGCCTTGCAGTTACTTTGGCTCAGATCCACAAAGGCACTTTATGTGCCTAAAGGCCGCGGTGACCCGGGCCATGGTTAGTAATGGCTGCCAACCCGGTGGCACAGTCAGAGGAAGGAAACACCCCATCTGCCTACGGGAATTCTGGCTCACGAGAGGGATGTGCAAGGTAGCAGTAGTGGCTGCTGAGCTGCAGTGTGAGCTGTCACATACAAGCAAGTGTCGTGGGACCCTCTCTCTCTCTCTCTCTCTCTCTCTCTCTCTCTCTCTCCTGCAGCTCCGTGTGTCTCAGTGTGTTCTTGCTGTCCAGAGTATGGTTCGTTTTCAGCCAGCGGGAGGGGAGGGGGGAGCTGACATTCTTTGTTGTAGGGATGAATGTGGCTCACAACCACTTTGCAACGCTGCCAGACCTGCAGGTGAAACCCTGCGTGGTTCCAGCCATGATTAACCGAAGGAATTCTGCCAAAGATAATATAGAAGGGAAAGAATGAACGGAGGAGAGAGTCAAACCCTGCCCCGGTGGCAGGAGGTGGCTACATGTGGTCGCTGGCCTGTGACCAAGGCAGATGCAGCAAAGCTGAATGGGGCTGTTCAAGGAGAAACACGTGGGGCGGGAACTTTAACTATTCAGATCCTTCAGGAGCATCAGAGCTCCTGAGCTGTAGCTAAATTTGGACACTGCATAAACGTGTACAAACCCATTCAGCACTTACTGGTGATTCACCAGGGTTTGGGGCTGGAGCTTGTGGCTGAGCTGCTCCACATGCAGAAGCAAAATCCATCACCCCGGGTGAACTGGCCGCTGTCTGCCTGGTGGGCCCTAAGGCATACCTGCAGCTGCAGGTCACGCCAGCTGGCACAGCACAGGCTGCAGGAACAGGATTTCTTCAGCCTTTCAGCTGATTTTACGTATTATTTGTCATATACACCAGAGAAGTGAAACTCTTGGGGTCTTATAGTACCCCCCTTTTAGTGCAATGCAGTTAAAAAAAAATAAAAAGCTGATTTCTGTATGATTCAAGTACAATTTATCAGGGACAAACCGCTCCAGGCATCGCAGTCTGTCCCCTGGGCCTGTTCCTCAGGAACTGGCTGTGTTTAAACTTCCAACCCTGGCTCAGAAGGGCCTGCTCCCTGTCTCCCTGCCTCTGCCTCCCCGCAGGGCTCACCACAAAACCCCTGTGTTAAATAAATACCCATCCTTGCACCCCGGGCTCTTGCACGGTGACGCTGCTGGCGCTGGGTGCTTTGGAGAGAGCTGGTACCACCTTATGGAGGGGCTTTGGGGCAAGACTCCCCATTGTAGGAGGGCCACAAGGTGATGGCAGGTCTGAGCTAGTCAGGACCAGCTGTGTCTGTGCCACAGTCAGCTTTGGGGCATGAGGGGAGGAGGCTGCTGGGTGTTTGTCTGCCCCCTCTCCTGGTTGCTCTCGGTGGTGGAATGGAACTGCCCTGCAAAGCCATGGACATTTGGTTCATTTACAGCCACGCTGCTGCCCTCGTGCCGGCTGGAGGAGCAGGGCTGGTGCTTCACAGATGAGTGCTCTCTTCTTTCCACCTTTGTCTAGTTTTGCACATCACAGTTCCTTATTAAATCAGGTGTGGTAATTACGGAGCTGTGGTTGCAGAGAGCTGGGAACTTGCTGTGCAAATTTAGACATCTCTGCTGATGAGTGAGCTCTGTCCTCACAAAGGGCCAGGCCTCCTGGCTGAGGCCAGGCTGGGTGAGCTTCTTCCCCCAAAGAGCTTGGCCAAAATCAGGTCACAAGTCAAGGCATTTTAGCTTCTCAAGCAAATGAGCTCCCTTCCAGTCTCTTTTGCTACTGATGCAGGTCAGGGTTAAAAATAATAACAATAATAAGAAAAGTGAAAAATCACTATTAGAAAAAAAACAGCTTCTGGGGGAGGTTCCTGGGCTGCAGAGGAACCTCAGCAAGACCACGTTCTAGGACTCAGATGAGCTGCAGGATCCATCTATCACAGCTAAAACCTGCGCTTCTGGAAGCACCACAAGGCTGTCACGTTTTGAGCTGGGAGTAATTGTCCCCAGGGGAGCGTTGGCACAAACCTCAGTGACTCTGGACCAGACGAGCTGAGACCATTAGGGCACTTCTGCCTCTTGCCTTTGGAAAGCTGGACCCGGGCTTGGAATCAAACCCCAAGCGTTGGTTCCCACAGACCAAAGAGCTTTAAAGGCCATAAAATTGCTCTTCTAAAACTTCAGTCAACTCTTTTCTAGTACTTTTCTCTTTCAGTAAGTAGGGCTTCCATTCTGGGGCCAAAACCGGCCCGGCCAGTTCGGATCTTGCCTTCCCATCGGCGCGGTCACCTCCCTCAGAGCCTGGAACGCAGGTTCAGTTTCACACCAGCAACTGGGCTAAGTAAGACGTTTTCCCATCGGAGAATACTAACTGCATCAAACAATTGATGGAATAAGTAGGGTATTACCAAAGTGCTGTCAAGTATGGACTTAAAGAACAACCCAAAACCAGACACAAAATTATTACTCCTAAATGAATCAAAAGCTTAAAAAAACAAAAAAAAAAAGTAATAAAAATAATTCAAATAAAGATCCTAGGACTCAACATGAGCAGCACAACTGGGGAAACACCCCCAGCAGGTGGGGCTTCCACAGCCAACGTCTGACCTGGAAAGGAAATAGAACACGATCACCAGCACTCGCACAACCCGGGTTGCCAGTGGAGGGTGAGCTGCCCTCGGTCTCCCCGGTCAGGTTAGTCCTCTAGGAGGCACTATGTTAATTACAAAAATAACAATAATAATAATAATATTAATAAAATACAGCTGCATAACTGCATAGTGGTCATCTCTGAGCACTCCTCTGGGAGGTGGCTGTGACTGTTCAGGTAGGCACAGGGAGAAGGGTAGTGTCAGGGACAGAGGGCAAAATCCCAAGGGCAGGAGGTGCAAGGTCATATGGTCACGGAGGCCACTGGGGAGTTCATGTTGGTGGCAGTCAGGTGCTGGTTGTTGTCAGTGGTGCCCTTGGGGAAGTCATCTGTCTTACAGAGGATCTTGGAAATGATCTTGCGGAAGGTGTAGCGGAAGTCCCTGATCCTGTAGGCATAGATGATGGGATTGATGACAGAGTTGGCATGGGAGAGGATGATGGCCACGTACATCACCCATTCAGGCTTGGATTTGGAGAACTCCTCGTTGAAGTGAGTGATACAGTTCAAGATGTGCAGGGGCAGCCAACACAAGGCAAAAAGTCCTACAATGATGGCCAGAGACTTGGCTGCGTGGACCTCCTTCTGCAGCGTGGTCCTGGAGTTGCCCATCAGTTCGATCTGATGCAGCTGCTTGCAGGCGACCATGAATATCTTGATGTAGATTCCCAGCATGATAACGAGCGGGAGCAGCACGCAGCCGAAGAAGTTGAAGTACACCATGTAGCTCATCGTTACCACGTTCTCAAAGAGGCATGAGATGAAGCAGCCATGGGGTTCTGTCCCAGCATCAGGCTCCGTCTCATTGGTGGCGTTGGGACAAACGCTCATGGCTTTATTCCAGCCCATAAGAGGAGTCAATCCAATTCCAAAGGACAGGAGCCACAGCACAGCGATGAGCCCTCTCGCCCGCTTGCCGGTCACCAGGCTATTATACCTACAGCATCAGGAACAAAACCAAGACAGAGTCAGTAAATAAACACAGGCGTGTGACTTCCCTGCAGTCAAAGCCATCAGCATTTTGGGTAAAGCCACAAAAGACACCCCATCCCCACCCCCCCCCAAGGAATCTCAGCTTCTCACCTCTGTGATCACTGAGGGGTGAAAACATCTCACCTGTGCTCTTCACCTCCACAAAGGGATCTGGGAGGTGAGTCACTTACTATTCCTGAGAGGTGCCAAGCACTGGCCCTGCCCACAGACATCCCTCAATAGCAGGTAAGGACTTGGAGTCTTAAAAAAGCTTTATCAGTGCATGAGCCTGAACCCCCAAGTACAAGGAGGGCAAAAGCAGGGGGAGGGCTCGCTCTGTAACCACCAACTTACTCTCCTGCTCTAAGCATCCATTAATGGGCAAGCCAGGGCACGTTGCTGGGCTCCACAAACTTCTGGGCTGACTGACTACAGCTGAGACAAAGCTCCTCTCAGTTCTACACTGTATGATACCAGAAGGAAATTCTTGGCTGTGAGGGTGGTGAGGCACTGGAACAGGTTGCTCAGAGAAGATGTGGATGCCCCATCCCTGGAGGGGTTCAAGGCCAGGCTGGATGAGGCTTTGAGCAACCTGCTCTGGTGGGAGGTGTCCCTGCCCAGGACAGAGGGGTTGCCACTTGATGATCTTCCAGGTCCCTTCCAGCTGTAATCATACTACAGTACATAATGGATAGCTAAAGACTTAACCAGCATCACCACACACTTTCAGGCTTCCTATCACAGCCAACTCGCTTCAGCTTGGGCTGCTCTCATGCCAGCAGCAATGCTGGCTTTCACTGGAGATAGCAGCAGCCCTGTGGTGTGATGTCCCTTCCCCTGCTGCCTCAGACACTGAGGAGGGAAGCACACACGTGTGTGGAAACCAGGGATCCTACCAGCTTCCCAAACAGAGCAACGCCTGGCTTAGATGTCCCAGACTGCAGCCCACGCAAGCTTGTTGTGGCTGGGTACCAAACAGAGAGGCTTCTCTGAGCCAGGATCTGAAAGCAGCTGCGAATGATGGATTGCTCAGGAGAGTTAGGAGGGAGGGTTTGTGGCTCCATTCGGAGTCTCACGTCCAGGCGTGGAGCTGGGAGAGAGGGGCACTGGGATCTTCTCCTCCCATTTGATGTCCCTGCTTTGTACATCATCCACCAACAGGGCTGACAGGGGCAGCTTCTCCAAGCTCCCAGGGCTGGTGTTGGCCTCTGCTGCTCATGTGTCATGTGCCAGTTCTGCAGGACACGCACCATCAAGGGGCCCTGAAGCCACACACAGACTCGGGGCTGCAGCTTCTGAAGCCACCCACAGGGTTCAGCCATCCAGCCATGTGTAGGTGCTGCTGTCAAATGACGCCTGTGCTCTGCTCACCCACCAAAACTGCTTGTAAAGATCCAGATTTTTTTAAAAAAAGCCTTCCTTGGGCACCTGCTGCTCTCACATGTTACGGAGAAGCTCTGAGGTGGCTCAGGGACAAGCTAAGGGGTGCAGAGCCCTGTGCTGCCCCACACCTTTCCTTACCCCACAGACAGGGTGCCTTCATGGTCAAGAAAACCAAGGTGCCCCTCCAGCCCCCAGAGACACAAACAGAGCTGGAACCTGAAGCAGCAAAAGTCAGGCTGGTTTGGGTGCAACCCGAGCGGGTGCCGACATCCGAGGATGGGTCGCATCGCTCTTGGGAGACACGACTGCCAGAAAGACGGGAGAAACCCATTACTGTCCTCTCCACAGCCCATTAGCGTCTGCTGGCTGACACACGTCCCCCTCTTCCCACACCCTTCTCTCAGTGCTTGTTTACTCTGGCTTGGCCACCCTGCTCCTCCTTTCCTAAGAACGTTTGTTCTGATTTTCTTCCGGCCCGTGAGGCAGGGGAGGGTTTTATTCCCACAGACCCGCAGCTGTGCCTGTGAATCACACTGCCCTCTCCCCCTGCGAGTACACAGACAGGAGGGTAAGTGTGTGTGTGTGAGGGGGGTGTCTGCCAGCACGAACTGGGAGGCAGAGAGGGGCTGGGGGGAGCCGTGGGCTGGGGCTGGCTGGGAGGATGCAGGAACAGCAGCCGTATTTAGGTGATGCTGAGGTGAAGACACTCCACAGGGACTCCATCTAAACGTGGCAGGTCCAGCCACCAGGGGGGTTCTCCTGCACTTTTCTCTCATTGTTATTAGGTCTTGCTGCTTCAGAAGGTGAGAAATTATCAGGCAGGGCATTGCTGAGGCCAAACCCGTTGCTTTCAACACCCCTAAAAACTTCAAGATTTGATTCCGAGCAAGTTCCCAGAAATCCAATCTCTTGGCAAAGTCCAAGTCTCCAGCTACGACGTTGGCCAAGCTCAGTCAGTGCTGCAGGAGCACCAGGAGCTGCTGCTGACCTACAGCTCTGCAGGTGGGAAGAGACCAAAGTGGCTCTTTGGCTTGTACTATTCATTCTTAGGTGGTCACTTGATTTGCTCCTCTGCTTGGTCACATCACATCCCAAAAACTGTTGTAGTAAGACTGGAAAATGCAAAAGGGACCATTGCTCAGGAAGAGAGACTGAAGGGTTGAGAGTCTGGAGTCTGAATGAGGGTGTGCACAGGAGCACAAGGAGAAGCTGCGGTGGGTCAGCGTGCTCTGCTCAGCCCAGTGTCCCCTTTGCCACCTCCAGTATGAGGGCATCCAGTGCTGCCTCTTGCTGAAAACACACGGGCCCCAAGAAGGTTTCTTCCATCTGCTCTTCTGCAGAGGTAAGGCTTGGCTTGAGGGTTTACAAGCCCAGTTCAGAAGCCACTTCATTTTCCAATGGCTGTGTCTGTGGCATGTTTATTTTGGTGTTGCTTGCTCCTCCCCAGCACACGCAGCGGAACGGGAGCCCCACATTTACCTGGGGGCTCCTTCTGCGAGGGGGGAGAAGGAGAAACGTGCTGTGCTCCAGGTCTGCAAGAGCCAGAGCTGAGCGCTGGTGGGGGCTGCAGGCCTGGCCCGTGGGACGAGGTGCTGCTCGTTACAGCAGAGATGGTTGTTCACAGCGAACTCTGCTCTCCTTGGATTAGCTCTTCATTCCTGTGGGAACGCCCTGACAATCCCTCCCAACACCCCTCCATCCAGGGGGTCGGTCCCAGGTAACAACGATGGTGGCTGCTGCAGCTATGGAGAAGGGTCACGGCTGGTCGCTGAGCTGCCGGCCAGGAGAGGCCAAGGTGAAATCAAGAGAGCTAAAATTGAAATCTGGTGCTCTAAAAATCAATCACTAATTACCTTGCTATTACCTTAATACACTGATCTGGTGGGACCCTGCCTTGAGTTAACAGAAGTGAAGCACATCCTTAAAAAGGAAGTAAGAGGTGCTTGACTATGACCGGGCCAAGGCACGAGGAGCCCGGTTCGCAGCCGCTGGGCACGACGGCAGCCCCTGCCCTGAACCACCACGAGGGCTGAGGGACACTGGGACACAGTGCTTTCCCTGAGCTCCACAGAAGATCAACAGTGAGGGACCAAGAGGTTTTTCATAGCTCTGACTGCTCCAGCAAACCCCTCCTTCATTCTCTTTTAGGCTTAATATTATTAGGCAAAAAAAAACCCTATTAAAGTAAATTTACTCACCGGAGTCTGCTCAATTAATGTATAACAAATATTGAATCTCCTCTGTGCTTCTGCCCAGAGGCATCAAGTGTTGCTTTAATGTAAATAACAGCTGAGTATCTTAAAATGATTCATTGGGATTAAATAACCTGGCGATGCATTAGTTCCTTTCACACCACCAGGCAAAGTCTCTTTACTGGTGTAATCGTCATCAGGCAGCTAATTATCTCAGCTCCCACCCCGTGTCCCCACAGTGGACGTGCTGCAGAAGCCCCAGTGCCATCCCTGCTCTGCTGCCACCGCAGCACGATGCAGCTTTCTCTTCTCCTGCCACACATCACCATGTGTTAGTGACACAGCAGTCTGTGCCACAGCTCAGATGCTTCAAGGAAAGTTCAGCTGCTTTTACAACCCAGCTCTGACCCCCCCGGTGTTACAGTGTACGAGTGCCAGGCTGCTGGGTCTGTACCTGCTGCGCTGTCACCAAGCTGGGCCAATGGCAGAGACCTCAGCCAGGGCACAGCACTGCTCTGCCCGGCCACCATGCCATGGAGCGACCAACCGCTCTGCCACTGAGGCTGGAGATGTCCCCTGAGCTGGTCTGTGGACTGGAGATGGTGTCACCTATGGCCAGTGACAGCTCAGCAAGGCCCACAGCTTTTCTAGAGGAGCATCATGGTGACCACCAGAGTGACAGAGTTGTCCATTAGCGTGGAATGCTGGAGACCTCTCAGCATTCTCCCAGGTTTGTGCCTCTGGTTGGGAGGATGGTCAGGGTGGGTTGGAGTTTTTTTTTCCCCAACAGATCTCATTGCATTTCTAGTGCTATTTACTAGAGCTGGACACCAGCCAGGACACCCAGGCAGGCTCTGCTGAGCCCAGCTGGAGCAGAGGCCTGCAGCCAGCCTGGCTTCCCCCCAACTGTCGTGTCCCTCACATACCTGGCATCTCCCCACCAACCCCACAGAGATCACCCAAGCAGAGGCACCACTGCCCCTGAGCTCCTGTCTCACAGGAGCCACAGCAGCGGCCAAGGTGGAATTCATCATCTGGGGAGGTTAGACTTGGGACAGGAACTGGCAGCTGCCTGGAAGAAACAGTCTGGAAGGGAACTATTATTCCCACATTATGCATCCTCAGAGAACAAGACCGGGGTGGATCCCCTGCTGACCCCAGGAGGATGAGCAGACCAAAACATGGCGGTGCCACACTTCTCTCCTGGAGCTTGGTGCAGCCTAATGCACCATGATGGTGGCCTGGGCCCTGGCTGATGAGTTCCTGAGTAAATAAATCCGAGGCTCCCAAAGAGCAGAGCCAATAGCAAAGCGTTCATTTTGCTGAACATTTGGGATGTGTTGCTCAACAAAAGGGTGATCTGCAACCCGAGGACCTGCCTCAGCCCTTCCCACCACGTGCCCTGTGGTGCAGGGTCCACTTGACCACCCAGGGGTGGGGGCAGGCAGGCGGGAGGTGACCCCTTTGACTGTCACCTGCAGGGTGGCACGACCCTCTTACATCTGTTCACCGTGGCAGCCCTTTTCCCAAAGTCCTTCCCTACCTCCTGGCTCCTGGGCCACCCTTGGAGACAGCGCCCTGTGCCCAGGCTGCTGGGAGGTGAGCAGATGGAGAGTTTGCAGAACTGGCACGAGGCAGGTGCTCCGATGCAAACAAGCGGTGGGAATTTATAGGTTTCTATTTTAAGCGTGATGGAAAATACACAGACACCTCCATTCACCAGTGGAGACAGCAGTTTGGCTGCCAAACCTTGTGTCCTTGTCATCTCCTCGCAGCTGTACGTTGCGTGTTGCTCTTTGGTTGCTTTATTATTTATTTATTTATAGCTACTACAGCATGAAACCAGCACCATCACTGCCGGCCCGTCTGCTCCAGGGACAGCTGTGCAATGGAGACCCCACACCATAGAATCATAGAATCATTCAGGTTGGAAGAGACCCCTGGGATCATCAAGTCCAACCATCAGCCCTACTCTACAAGTTCTCCCCTACACCAGATCCCTCAACACCACATCTAATATACTCTTAAACACAGTCAGGGATGGGGACTCCACCACCTCCCTGGGCAGCTGATTCCACTGACTGACCACTCTCTCTGTGAAAAACTTTTTCCTCATGTCCAGCCTAACCCTCCCCTGCTGCAGCTTGCAGCCATTCCCTCTCCTTCTGTTGCTCATTGTCTGTGAGAAGAGACCAGCACCAACCTCTCTACAGTGCCCTTTCAAGCAGTTGTAGAGAGTGATGAGGTCTCCCCTCAGCCTCCTCTTCCTCAAACTAAACAATCCCAGCTGCAATAGTCTGGCAGGACTATTTTAAATGAAACATAAATTGCACCTCAGGGAGGAGGGGAAGGGGGAGGAAAAAAAGAAAGAAGCTGAGCTTTTTAACCTGGAAGGAGCTGGCGGCGAGAGTGAGAAATCTGATTAGTGGATACGGTATCAGCCGAGGAAGCAGGACATCTGCGTCTGTCCGTGTCCAGCTGTAGACAAATCGCTTCCTCCCACATCTGTCCCTATTGTGTGCTGGGGACAGCAGCAGTGTCCCCCCCCTCACACTCCTGGCCTTCCTGCCGGGGACGCCGAGCTGGACTGGCTACTGCAAACACGCAGGCACCCAGCGCTCGGGCGGGCACACGGGGGCTGCTTGGAGGGGACAGGAGACATGGCTTGGCTGCTGGGAGCATCGCTCCTGCTGCCTTCACAGGAAACCTGGGGGGGCTGCAGGTGCCTCACCCTCCGGCAGGGATGGAGACGGCCCAAAGTGCTGGCTCAGGGCCATCCTCCACCTCTCAGGAAAAGCTGAATGGGAAGAAGGGAGGGCTCCTGGGGTGACAGCCTTCCCCAGCTCTCGCTGCCAGGAGCACACACCCACAGGGAGCACACTGGCCCCCCCCCCCAGGCACGGGGAGCACCCCACACTAGGCAAATGGCCCCCGCTGTTGTGCAACACTGGGTAATGACACGTAAGTGAGAACAGCCGTCCCTCACTACGCAGAGCCCAGCTGCAGGCTGCTGTGCAAGCCCTGCCTTCAACAGGGGTGGGGGCACACAGGGTGTGGGTGCTGCTCTAAGGCTTGAGCCAAGGGGCTCTGGGAGCCCAGCCTGGCCTTGGCCCCCACTGCAGAGTGAGGAGGAACAGCCACCCGCTCACCTCCCAGGGCTGCCCAGTTTCCAGTCCCACCTGTGGCGGGCAACAGAAAGGTCACGGGTTCCAGCACTTCATTTTTAGATTCAGGGGAATCACTGAAAGGCATTTAAATCACAAAAATCACAGATTCACAGAATGGTGGGAGTTGGAAGGTACCTCTGGAGATCATTCAAGTCCAACCTCCTGCCAAAGCAGGGTCACCCAGAGCAGAAACGAATCCAGGCAGATTTGGAATCTCTCCGCAGCCTCTCTGGTCTCTCTAAAGACTAGGAAGCTTTAGCTTCCTCCAGGGCTTGCTTTGCTCATGTAATGTGGCATTTTCAGCCTTAGTCTGAGATAAAAACGAGATGTTTTTGAACTAGTAAGAGACAACAACAATCCCAGTGTGTGATGGGAGGCTGTCAGGGACTGGGGCTGCTCTGGGCCCACAGTGTTGCCTGTTTGCTCTCTGGGAAGCAATTCCACCCGGGAGCAGAGTCACGGAGAAGCAGACGGGTGCGAGGCAGAGAAGGGCACAAACAGCAGCACAGAGCCCAGGATGAAGCGGTTCTGGCTGAAGATGAGCTCTGGGGTGGACAGTGGCCACCTGCTGCCCCCAGAGGAAGGCAGGGATGGGGGATGTCCACCAGCCAGAAGCAGTTTGCAGCCCCAGGTTAACTGCCCCTCAGTTATGAAGACTCCAAATTATGGATATGGGGCATGGGGTTTGCAGGACCAGGAATGGGGGAAGGAGAAGTGCAGGAAAGCAGAGGTTTTGTCCCAGAGCACCCCAAGAACAGCACGAATTTGGGTTATCTGGAGGATTTAGAAGTGAGTAAGAAAGGAAACGGCAGCTGAGGCTGGGGAGCCGTGGGAGGGGCCTGCAGAGCTGTGCACATGTTGAACTACAACAGCACCTGCAACCTGTGAATGCTTTTCTCACACGCTTTCAGAGCAGCCAGACAGGAATTTGCATTTGCTACCCTGGTTTCTGGCTGCAGAAGGCGTCCCCTGCCAGCTCTTGCCTTAAGGGGGAAGAGAAAATGTGACTGACAACTGAACTAAGAAGCACGGGGTACAAGCAGGGTGCAGGGCAAGCTGTGAGCTCCCCCACCCACGCTGGGCAACCAACCCCGGGGTGCTGTGCCCACCCACGGCTGGTGCTGGGGAACTGCCAGAGGTGCACAGAGGCCCCAGGGCACAGGAAGGAAATGAGCTCAGTGCTCCACACACCGTCTCTCACATGCCAACGACTGGAGACATCAAAACACCAGCAGCCTCCTCAGAACGCCCATGTGCGGGCAGGGGTGTGCAACACCTGCCCACCCTCCATGCTAGAGTCTAAAAACTGGGGTCTCCTGACCCAAAACTGCAAGACTAAGAATTTTACAAGCCCTGAGCCCTCCCGAGCCCTTCCTCAGCACCTCCCTGCCTCCAGGGTTCTGAAGCCCCACATTATGGTCCCGAGGGTGCCTGGGGCTGAGCATTTTTGTCATTCCAAACCTCCCAGAGAGGTCAGACCTCAGCTGTGCAGCACCAGGGCAGCTGGGGTAAAGGCAGCTGATAGAGGTGAGATAGGAACTATGATTCATGGAGAGCTGTTTGGGTGTGATCCTGCCTATGGAGCAGCAGTGGGACCACTGCCCCTCCCCAGGCACCTGGTGTCCTGCTCTCTCAGTTAACAGACACAGGTGGGGACATGGCAGATCTCTGCCAGATCACCCTTTCTAGAATGAAACAGGGACTGAAGCCCTTCCTAAAGGCCCCAAACTGCTTCTCTATCCACCAGCCTCAGCAAGTTGCCTTCCCTGTAGAGCCTGGACCAACCTTCCCAAGGGCTGTGGGATCAGCTGGGTTCGGACCAACTGGTGACACTGCATCCAGCCCCCGTGTGCCAGCTGTTCCATTGCAGCATGGCAGGCAAATGTCATGGGAGACACAGGCAGGTCTGAGCATGAGGGAGAGAGGACAGAGTCAAGAGTTGTCCCCAGAGCACGGTGCTCCCTGGGGTTCAGAAGGGAGGTAGGATGCAAATGGCAGGGTGATGGGTACTGATGCACCATGAAGGGGGAGCAGACAGAGCAGGGACTGTGCTCTGTCCCTTGTCCCCGGCGGGTCCAGCAGCTTTGGTCATGGCACCAGTGACACACCAGTGCCCACATGTCACTGAAGGGTGAACATAAGGGCAGAGACACACACCCACTGATGTACTTGCAGGTTATTTGTGGCTCATGCCCAGCCTGATGTCATCTGTAGGATTAGGAGATAATCCGCTCTTTGGCACATACAAATTCCCCGAGCCTGCCATCGGACTTTGCAAAGCCACCAGAGCCGGTGGGGAGGGGAGAGGACTGACACATCTGTAGGCACAGCTGGTGTCACTGATTCATGGCATCCTGTGGACCTGAGCCATCTATAAACACAGTGACAGCAGCCCCAACACCCCCTGCGCAGTGAGGGCCCGGCACAGCCAAGGGCCAGGGCAGAACACGCCTAAAAGACTCAGTTTTGTGCTCATTGCTGTGGCAAACAGCAAATCCATAAAAGCCCCAAGAATAATCTCCCTAGTTAACCAAAGCAAAACCTTTTAAATCTAAAATAAAAGAGTTCACTGTCAAAATGGTTTGGGTTTAATGCACGTTTTTGCAGAGAGGTCACCAAGTCTTACTTCTGGCACAAAATTCTGCTAGACTTCAAAAGTAGATTTTTTTCACCTAAAAAAATAACCTGTATTTTTAACAGACTAAGTTGACCAAAATGGAAAACATGCTCCTAAACCCAAAGCTCTGGGCCCTGGCTCAGCCCAGAGATCAGTGCCCTCAGCCGAGAGCCTGGAAATGAGACTTCCAGCTGCTGCTCCTCCACATCCCTGCCGCCCCCCGCCTCTGCGGGAGCGGTGCAGGGCCAGAGGTCTCACAGACAATTCCCTTCCTGATGGGATTTTGCTTTTTGGGAGGGAAGTGACCCCCGAGGTGGGGGAAAAAATATAAGAATTTGGGACAGGCATTTCAAGGAAACCAGGCTTCTCATGACTAAAAATAGCTGTGATTTCCCCCCTCTGGTTTACAGCCATGCGGGCACGTGCGATTATTCCTGACTTATTTTATGGCGCTTCTATGCCTGGAGTCGGCTCCATCTGAAGCCTGGAGCCCTTGGCTGCAGCACAAATTCCCCCACATTCTGCCTGAGCCAAGCTCAACCAACACCCTTAAAGAGCCCTGTTGCTCAAGCCACCATGCCAGCCCTCCTGCCTTCCTGCCTGCAGCCCTCGGGCACGTTTGCCAGGTTTGTTCACATTAAATTTACCAGCTGATGGTAACTTTGCCCAGGCACAGCCATTGGAGGGACTTGGGAGGCAGAGCATCCACTGCTCTGCAGTAGGGATGCCTCCTCTGCTGCTCAGGGCTGGGGACTGGGCATCCTGCATGTGAGCCACACGTAAAGAGCAGAACCTGCCTGGGAGTTCAGATGAAGGGCAATGCGAGGATTTCCTTGGAAAGGAAATGAAGCAAGGGCAGAAGAAGGAAGAGCAGCAGCAGCAGCTCGGTGTCCTTGGTGGCACACAGAAAACAGCAAGGGAAGATCAAGGCTCTAAGGAGGATTTTCTCTCCTTCCCAGGGGATCCAGCCCTTCCACCCCCCCACAAATAGCCACCAGTTTGCTTTGCTGAGGAACAAGCTGGGAGCTGAGAGGACTCCAGGAAGAATTTTTTGCTGGAGAACAGGGAAAGCCCCCCTCTTCTGCAGCAGCAGGGCACAAGCAAGAGCAGGCAGCTATAAAGCATCAGCCAACCCACCTCATGGAAGGACACTGCACCGCTAAAAGGATCAGATAAAAGCCACAACAATCCAAACAGAACTTGTTCCCATAAGGAGAGCAGAAATAAGTTGGGCTGTTGCCTTCATCATCTCACAGACAAGAGGGGCAGCAGCTCCTGTGGGAGACCAGCAGCACCAGAGGCAGAGCAGAGCAGCACCATTGAGAGAGGGTGATCCAAGCGTGGATGCTCTGGCTGCAGGGGTCAGCCAGGGCTCAAGGTGAGGGTGCAGAAAGGGAGAGAGCATGGCCATAGATACCCTGCTCTAGTTCATGGCAAAGCTGCCCAGGAACATCAGTCCTGCTCTTCTGCTAGGGAAGACAGGAGAGAAGTAAATCCAGGGAGGAAGAACAAGTACTAGATCAGCTCAAACCACAGGGAGCTGGGGCTAATTCTCCCTCTGCAGGGCTCAGTTGGGCTCTTTGCCAGGTAGGACAACATCCACTGTCCTGTGCCGGACAAGGGCACACAGAGCATGAAGCCGTACAGCGTTTCAGTCTCCTTTTCCTCTCTAAATACAGATACTCTTCTTCTCCCTAATTCCTGACACGTTTGTTCCAGGCTTCTATCCTTACCTACAATCACTAACCACGCCAAAGGATTTTGGTTAATGCAAATAAAAGGGGAAGATTTTTATTCCACCTACAAATCTTCTTTGGCTTCCAGCTCTGGGGCTGTGGGGTGAAATCCAGCTCTGGAGAAAGCCAGAGAGCAAACGCCTAACGCCGCTCCCGTGCCAAGCACTGCAGGATGGATTTACTGCTGCTGAAAGATGCTCAGTTGTCTGGCTTTGATGTTCTGCTTGGAGGAAGCACTGTTGAGGAGCAAGCTTTTGGGAAGGTTGGCAGATGAGAGCAGGGACGGTGCCGTGTACCCAGGGTGGCACGGGGACAGGCACAGGGCCAGCAGCAGGGCTGCTCGGTTGGAGGCACCAGGCTGGAAGCATTGGGCTCCAGGAGGGATGCGGGAAGCAAAGCAGGGTCACAGAGCATCTGAAGAGAAGACACCGTGTCCTGGTGCATTGGCAGGGGACAAGGGACCCGGGAAAGGGCTCAGAGCTGCAGCTGCATGGGCTGGGCAGCACAGTGGGGGCTTCTCCACAAACAGTAAATTTGACAAAAGCAAACAAACAAAGTAAAAGTTTCAAGGGACAGAAAGAATTCATGGCTTCAGGTCAAACTCAGCAAATATTTTTAGCCCAAAGAGGGAGGGTTCTAAAGGCCCATTTTAAAATTCAGAGAGATTTTCGTTTTGCAATCGTGTAGATGAGAATTCGTCAGCTCCTTTCAAGGGAGGATGCCTCCATTTCAAAAAGCAGCACAGCAACATCAAAAGGGTTAAGCGACTCAAACCAAATCTGCCAGGTTGGTCAGGATCACTTTTGTTTCGCTGAAGCCTCCAAACATTGCTGTTTCAGTTTGACTGAAACAATTTTCCTTTTCCCTATGGGATTTTTTTGGTTCAGCCACAGAACTGAAAAATCCATTATTAGCCTGGCGGTAAGGCAAACTCCCCCCCAGCCCCCAGCCTGCAGGCCTGCCCAGCCTCTCGCTCTGCTGAAGCGGCCCCGAAATAGTATTGAATAATATGGAATATGGCATACTCAGTTCTCAACTTTCAGCCTTGCTGAACATACTGCGACCTGAACTCTTACAGAGATGAGCTCTTACAGAACAGCCTGCAAAACTGCTTCTCTATCCGGCTGGGAAGTAGCAGAGAGAGTGGTTGCTTCTATATTGAATTACCTGGAAGATGCCCAGGCACCCCAATAATGGGGGCTGTATAAATACCTACATAGATTAGCTACAGCTGTCCCAAGCACATGACTACATCACTACACAGCTCTCTCCCCAAAAGAAGGCACTGACCCTCCCAAGACAAACATCCTCAAGAAACCCAGCCACCAGGTAGGTATCCTTTGAAGTAAGAGGCAGGATAGTAAAAACCTGATCCCAATCCTGCAGCAAATGAGTGCAAAAGCTCACCACCTGGTGAGCCCATAGATTTTCATCACCACCTGTGAGCAGCAAACCTCTTCTGGCAACACCAGAGACTAGAAGTTCCTGCACTGTAAGGTAAGGGAGGTCACAGCCTGGGCAGTCAGGGGATGTGGCTACTTGTGTGCACTCCAATCTCTTACCTCAGTGGGATCTTAATAGCCAGGTACCTGTCGATGGCCACCGCCAGCAAGCTGAAAATGGAGCTTTGGGTCAGCACCAGGACGAAGCAGGCGAAGAAGAGGCAGCTGTGAAAATCCACGTGGAATCCGATGCTGATGGTGATGGCGAAAGGGATGGCTAACAAACCCACGGCGATATCAGCCACTGCCAGAGACACCAGGAAATAGTTGGTTGCGTTCTTCAAGGTACTGTTGATGGCCACAGCCCAGCAGACCAGGACGTTGCCGGCGATAGACAGCACAGCGATGATCAGTTCCAGCACGATATAGGTGGTTTTCATCGTGTCCATGGCGAGAGCCCAGGGCGAGGAGCTAGAACCGTTCATAAGAAAAAGGTACTTTCCACCGGGCGCCCGTCCGCAGGTACCAACAGGCCACGGGGCAGCGCTTCCCGGCGAGAAACACCCATCCCCGGGCTCACCGCCGCCTCCCGCCCGGCCGTCGGGGGCCGGA